>DWME01005271.1:0-15130 GCA_018244795.1 Parelbella ahira ahira | reverse complement strand
TTGGTTTTCTCCAAATTCACCCGGAGACCGATGCGAGCAGAAGAATCAGCCAGGCCGGAAAGCATATACTGCAAGTCTTGCGCGGTTTCAGCCAATTGTATTGTAATTGTTTGTATTTTTTTTTTACAATTACATTGTTACTAAATATTACATTCTTATTATAAATAAATAAAGATGAGAACACGTAGGTATGTAGGTAATTAAATATGATTTTTTAAAATATATTTTAACTCTTTAAAGGTATTATTGGAACAAAGCATTACAGAAAACCTGAATGGGTCACACATATGGAAGAATTACAAGCGGCCTTGAAAGGTATAACAATTTACTTAGAAATTTTAAAACACTACGTGTGTAATATTTATAAAAAAATTGAATCAACATTAGTCCCCTATACTTAAAAGCCAAAGTAAAAAAACATTTGGTATTAAAATATACACAAATATACACAAATATTCTATTCTTCTTTTAAATTATTCGCACTTAAAAGCTGAGTATATGTGAGCTATAGTGACAATTTAAATATTATGTTTCCATGTCTTTTTCATACTCCCTGATATTATCTTATTAGATAACAATTAACAAACAGTAAAATATTGTTTAGCTTACTCTATAGATATTAAGGTTTCCAATATTCAATGTAGCTAAGTACGTACAGCGCAGTGTTTTTTTGTATGATAACTGACAAAAATATAAATACTAATTTTCAGCTACACAGTCTGTACCGACATTTGTTAAACACATACTGGGCGAACGTGTACAGGAAAATGAAACCGTAGTCTTCGAAGCCATGTTTAGTGGAAACCCTCCACCAGGTCTGTTTATTGCAAATACTACAACAATAAAATAACAATGGAGAGTTGAGTCAAAATGCTAATAGTATATACGAGTATATGTACGTGTGTGTGTTGGCACACACACACAGGCATCTATATATATATGATTTAACCTGTTCTTTTTTTAAAACACTGCCTCGTTGGTCGACTGGTTGCAAACGCTAGTGTCGATCGAGAGGTCCTGGGTTCAAATCCCGGGTCGGGTGCTATTGGATTTTTCTAATTTAGAAATAACTGGTGAAACGTGGGAGTGTACTACACTCTTCTGCCTACCCCTTCGGGGATTACAGGCGTGATGTTACGTTTTTTTAATACTACTAACAAACGGTATAGATTATTATAACTAGACAATGGGAGTAACTGGATTTTCTGCTATTAAAGCGCAGTATACCGTCAATGATATCTATTTGAGCTAGAACTGGGGGTTGGACCTCTAAGTATATACACACGTACAATACATATTTAAGTCTGCGATAAACTCTATTAAGACGATTTGCTTCAATGTACTTTGTTATCATGCCTCTATTCTCGCACCTTAGCATGCCCGTTAGATCTACGATGGCGACATTCCACCATGTCAGATTTCGTAATTATTTAATCGCACAAAAATACCCCTATAGTCGTATGTATTTTAATCAGGTGCATGAACAAACGGGATTTACCTTACATTTTAATGTTACCGACGAATTTTAAATTGCACTTTCTGTAATATTTTGAGTATTGAGTGAAGAAATAGCATATCATGTTTATAGGAAGAGATGTTTTGCGTTCTGTAGACTTCTACTAACCCGATAAGAGAATTGAAGTGACGATACATCAATAAATAATTGTTATTATAATATTCATCACGAGATTTACTCTTATTTCAGAAATACTCTGGTACAAAGATGATAAAGTTATAAGAAGCGACGACAACTATATTATTGACAAAAAAGATAACCGAGCAATTTGTACAATACGCAAAGCTACAAAAAAACTAGAGGGCACATATATGTGTAAGGCTGTTAGTGACATTGGAATGGCCACTACTAAAGCCAAATTACAAGTTTTTGGGGCAACTGATACAAAAGAGAAGTCGGATGTGATACAGCCCAAAGATTATATGATTTCAACACAACAAACCAAAGACGAAACAGTGCAACCGTTGGCAAAAACTCCTTATGAGATCCAGAAAGGTATAATAAAGATGGTAGAAAGTGATTCACGAATGGTTGCTGAAATAAATGAATTATTAGAAGTTATTAACGCAAAAGAGTTCGGTCCAGGTGAATCACCTCTGCGAGAATTAGCTAAGATCGGTTACATGTTAAGAAGTGGAGTTACGGTAGAACAAATTGAGAGCCTATATGACTCTGAATATTTTCCGGCTCTTAGAGTACCACAGTCGCAGTCAGCTTTAGTTCAATTAGTTGAAAGGCAAGGTCATGGAGCCCTGATCACTGAAGTACTGACAGAAGAAACGACCCAAAGTGAAGATTTAATTGCAGCAAAGGCAGGATTCCGGGCGTTCTTAAAAATGGTTGAAATGAAACACAGTTCTGTCGAAGAAGTTATTGCTCACCTTTATCCAGAAGACTTCAAGCCACGTTCTTGGGAACATAAAGAAGCTCAGGAGGTAATGTACACAATCATATTTTATTAACTTTTTTTTTTTTTGATACGTGCATACTACTCATTAAATTAACCGTTCATATGTAACTATCCTCTCATAGATGGTTGCCAATGGAATGATAGTAAAATTTAAAAAAATATCAAGCACCCCACGCTTTTTACTCTGAATTGAATTATTCTGTTAATAACTTAAATTTTATTATAATATTAGTTTGAGGAGATGCATTATGATTGATTGTTCGATCTTCTACTACTGTAATATATAATCTTTTTGTTATTAACAATTATTTTCAATTTTTTAATTCGATTAGTAATAAAAGTGTTTTTTTAGTTTTGTTAAACTATTATTTTTATATAGGTAAATCGTAGCTTTCTCTTAAACATATTAAACGTAACATCACGCCTGTAATCCCTGAAGATGTAGGCAGAGTAGTGAGTACACTCCCACGTTTCACCAGTTACGGTTACATTCAATCATGGAATATACCATACACCGGTCACTTTTACACTCCTAGTCCCTACTAATTCCAAGTTAGGAAACCCAATAGTACTACCAGACCCGAGGATCGTACACATATGATCTTTTCATCAGTAGTCGCGCTTGAAAACGGTCCGAATTACAAGGCAGTTAATCATTTTGTATTGTTAAATAGGTAATCGTTGAATCACCTGCCGAGGTTGCAGTTCTGCAAGATGCGGCAATATTCCAAGGTAAATCTCTGTTATACTTCAAGATATTATATAATAAAATTATGCAATGTTGCGTTAAAGTAATTTAATATTTTTAAGAATAAAGATAAGCGAAATGACTATGTTAATAGCAATATTATCTGAACTTCATACAAATAGTTAAACGCTTAAAATTTTTTTACTGGCTATTATAAGTAATTGCCAGTAAAAAAGTAGGCTAAGGCCTACTCCATAAAATAGTTGTCTGGTATGTATTTAATAAGTAATTACTTGTCTATTAGATACGGTAAACGTTGTGGATGAACACTACATTAAAGGTAAGATCTCTATTAATAAAACAAAGCAGCGAATATTTATGCTTTTTTAGAATATTGGCCTAATTTGCGCTAACAGTAGGAACGCTTTCCTTACTGCTAAATTACAACAGAACTACTTAAACATCTTGTTCACTGTTTGTGTTAATGTGTAAAAAAATTGTAATTTTATTTGAGATTTTACAAGTAAAACTGGTTTGGTTTAATTATATTGATACATAAATAAATTTAATTAACAAAGAATACTGTGCAGCTTTTTTTGTGACGCAGCTTTTATCTACAAACCATGGCTTCAATAGTATGTGCTTATTAAGGATGAATTGTTAACGTAGTGACAACACAAAAGTTGTATAAAACAGAAAGGTAAGCATAATTTTGTTAATATTATATTTCAGTGAGACAGTCGTCTTACAAATACAATACACTAACAAATATTAATATGAGACTAATGTGAGCCACAGTAGCTGGTTTTCTTCAAAACAGTAAAATATCAACAACCTCGAGAATATTATTCTCCCCACTTACTTTACTATCATTTCACAGATGACAAAGAACAGCAACAAGTCAAACGCAAAAAATATTTAAGGCAAAGAATAGGTTCAAAAGAAGTAGTGGAAATATGTACTGAAGAAATTTCGGACTCGATTAGAACAGAATATCCTACAGAAATAGTCGAACATTACGAACGGGACCAGGCGGAAGTTTTTAAGGATTTAATTGAACCATATACTGCTATTGCCACAGACATTAGTGAGAATAAAATTGAAGTAATATCGGAAAGTCAAGTCACTAACATAACTCCAATAAGATTGAAAGAAAATGCGAAAGCTGAAATCAAACTTGACAAAAGCTATCCATTAGTGAGCAGTGAACAACAATCTCAAGAAAAAGAAGAAATATTATTATTAAAAGAAAAACCGGACCTATTCGTAAGACAGTCTCATATAGAAATTCTGCCGTTACAAATAACAGAGGTAAACAGCGAAACATCTTTAGATGATTATTCTACTAATAATAAAAGTATTGAATGTGTAGCAGCACGTACAGGAGTTGTTCCCGTTGAAAGTTGCGTGACATCAGAAACTACAGTTAATGTTTCTTTATCAAATCTTGACAATTATGAAGACCAGTCAAAAATAGCAAAAACGTCAATAATACTTCAAGATGCCATTAATGTGTCGCATGAAGATGTGACAATAAAGGAGGGTACCTTTAAAGAGATTTGCGTAAGTCCTTCGTTTGCAGCGGTATCAATTTCACCGATGGCTGGATTAAGCATTGTAGAAGTCAATGAAGGAACCAGAGAGCAAGAATTAAAACAATTAGTTACCGATAAAGCTGCTACATCAAATCTGCAATTTAATTTATTGGAATCTTTAAATGTCGACGAAGTTTTTGTGGAAGATAAATCAGGAAAATATTATCCGGAGTTAATAGTACCAACTGAAACAGCGCGAAAAGATGTTTTAGTATCTAATCAAATCATTACTGAAATTCATAATGTTCAAGAAAAAGAGGGCTCTTTAGGGCCTTTTAAGTTACCTTATGTTCAAGAAGCTAATATAGACGTATCATTCAAAGATAGTGTAATAGTTTCCATTAATGAATCGCAAGAAAAAGAGGGTTTGATGCCTATTTTAGAAAAACCATCTCAAGCTACCGTTGATGAGTTTTTAACATTGCACACTAGTTTGAACAATTATATGACGACGCCTCAAATAAAAGAAACTGAATTGAACACCGATGAAGTATCTCACAGAAAGGCTAATATTACGGTAAATGAATATCTGCATAAATTTAACACAGAAATAGATGTTCACGATTCAGAAATCAATTTGTTAAGTAATAAATCAAATCTAAGTTCACAAGCCCAAATATCAATTACAACTTTAGATAAAAATATCGTAGAAGAAATTCATGTTAATGAAAGTGAAAAGAACTTGATAGTACGTGATGATAAAAATATGGCAGTAGCAACATTTAATGTGAAACCAAATGAACCTATAGTTACATCAGAAACATTGAAAATGGTATCAATCGGTGACTTAATATTAGCAGATAAGTTACCCGATGGTACAGCATCTGAAACAATCATATCAGAAATTGCTAAAACAGTAACGCTTACACAAGTTCATGATAAAGAGTACCACGGTGATTATGGTTCTAGAATACCGGAGAGTGCCAAGTTTTCAATAGTTGAAAACGTCCCCTTAACTGTTTTTGAAATGGAGTCTAACGAGTCCGAAAACAAATTAGATATTCATATGACGCCAAATACATTAACAACCAAGGCCTCACATACGCATCATTTGAAATCTCCTCTAACTCAAGAAATATGTGCAGCAGATCAAATAGACTTCATTACAGGTACAAAAGTCTTGACATCAAAAGCTACAAAAGAATATTTAAAAGTGAATGATGAAATATCGGTGTCACAAGTGGCAACTGAAGAACGAACCCAACATTTAGATACCGCTAAAGTATCTTACAACAAGGCTATGCCTAGTTGCGCTGAACAACAAAGTATAAATGTTATTGAAATGGTACCAAGTCTAGTTGAAGCAGAACTAGAACTAAATAAATCACCAATGAATCATTTCGCTAATTTTGATATAAAATCAGATCACAAAATAGCTGTCACGTCTGAAATTAATACAAGAGATTCAATAAATTTATTGGACACGAGAAGACCTCAATATGAAGAAGTTCAAGTAACTCCCCAGTCAATTTTGCCCATATTAGTATCTGAAAATGAAAGTTTAGACAGTCAAAGTGACTTAATAACTAATATTCAACCGGATACTAAGCTATTAACATCAAAACTAATTGTAAATGAGGACTTGTTAAATATTTCAGAGATAACACAACATGAAAAGGAAAGTATTTATGATTCAGAGACTATATGTAAATCATTCACAGCAACTCCTAATGTCATAAGTCGCCCAGTAGCAGTTTCTACTGAATTATCAATTGAAACAAATATAGCGTTTACAAATGAACCAAATAAAAGTAAGGAGCATGTGCAGGCCAACATAGAAACCGAAACCTATAAGCAAATTGCCGTTGATACAATAGTTAGTAACGAAAAAGAGAGTGATTTGGCAACTGTGATTCCAGAGCCTTGTGCAGCAAAATACGATTTCACTCCTAATGAAGCGTTAGTAATTGAAAACAAATTAAGTGAAATTGAGCCAATAGACCTGGTCGTTCAAAACAATTTATTATGGGCTATAGCTAAAGAAATAACTAAAACAACAGAAGCAATTACACAAGAAGAACATATAATTCATTCAGCAGAAGGAATCTTTACTAATGAAGATAATTATAAGCCAAGTAAACCTGAATTGTCATATACACCATACACAGTACCACAGTACGAAGAAAAAATACCAGTTGATGTTGAAAACAAACTCGCTCTTGAAGTCACACCTGACAAACATAATGCAACCATTTCAATTATGCAACAACATGGTATAGAAACATCAGAGGTTCTTACACAATCTGATAATCTTACACGTACGAATAATTTTGTAATGAAACCTAAAAGGGCTCTAGCAGTAATTGATGATGTTTACGGTAAAACTGCAAGTATTGAAGAGATAGTGCCAAACCAAATGGCAATAGAACTTCAAAGACAAGAAATTGTGACTCAGATACCTAGCGTTTCTTCTTTAATTTTAAATACGTTACAACAAACTGAAACTATAGCCAATGAAAAAGAGAACCTTTTATTGTCAGACAAACCTTTAGAAAAAGTTATTATTCCCGATATAACTGCAGCACAAGCTGTCATAACTAGTTCTATACATAGCATAGATAAAGAAAAAGCATTTGATGATAATTTTGTTTTACCAACACAAGAAGCTGATGTTAAAATTGTGCCTTTCAATAATAGCACTATAAACACAGAAGTATTAATCACTAACAACGTCAAAAATATGCCAGAGAATTCAGTCACCATTACGAAAGCTATGGTAAGCCTCGAATCCTTGCAAGAACATTTACAGAGTACTGAAATTTTCCAAGCAGAGAAAGAAGCTCTACTGTACCCTACCGAAAAAGTGTTGGAGAAAGATGTAATTCAACAAATTGTAGAAACATCAGCTCATCAAACCGTAGAAATACAGACAGGTGAAAAGGAATATGACTTGAAAACGTCTTTAAATATGTCTGGTTTGAATGTTGAGCCTTCATTTAATGAACAACGGTCAATATTAAACACGGAAATAATGATACATCAAAATCCCGAAAAGCTTTTAATTGTAGACAGCCCTGGTTTAAATGCAAAGCCCATTCATGAAACGCAAGAGGCTGTTCAAAAATCGGAATTATTCATCAGTGAAAGCGAAGATGTATATCGTAGCGACGTTCCTAAAGAAATAACGCTTAAAACTGTAATTGAGGGTCAAAAAATAATGACAATTTCAGAAACAGTGCCTAACGAATCTGAAATACCGATTACAGACAGTTATAATATAGTATCACAAACCATAATTCCAACACTTGAAAAGACTACTCAGTTGAGTGTAGACATCAGTGAAACAGTTATAGCAGAAAGCGAAAATATTCTTATTCCTCTTTCAGAAAGAAAAATTCAAAAACTTGGATTTGAGTTCGAGACATCAAAACATATTAATATTAGCGAAGAAATTCCGCCTGAAAAGGAAGAACAATTAATAATGAAATCTATGCCAAAATCTATTAAGAATGACATGACTTTAGGTGTGTTTGAACATTTAAATATAGAGGTGAACTTGACGTCTGAAGTAGAAGGAATAATGGATAAAAGTAAACATGATGTAAAAGATATAATTAAAAATATTGACAAAGTTAGTATAGAATTTCAAGAACCAATTCGTGTCAGTGAAATAAAATCGGAATTAAAAGAAGACGAATTAATTCCAGATGTCCAGGCAAAAGAAACAAAAGCCATTTTTAACATTGATTATGGAAATTACCTTGATATAATTGAAGTGACACCACTTGAAAGTGGAAATAGTATTAAGAAAATAGATCGAGATAAAGCTGAATGTATTACTAGTAACGTAGAAACTGCAAAGCATGTGACTATCAGTTTAGCTGAACAGATGGAAAAAGAAGTTTCTAGTGATATTAAATTAGCTATTGCTTCTAAGCAGGCAAACGCACTATTTGAAACAAAGTCTTCCTTTGAAGTACTCCAAATATTTCCTAAGGAACCAAAACCTGACATATTACAAGAAAATGAAGCTAAAAAAGAAACGGTTTGTATAAAAATGGAAGCACAGGAACCCCTATTAATAACAGATGTTTACTCAAAAGAAAACGAGGAAACATTACTTCCTTCAGTATTACCATCTTCCTTACAACAAAGTATAAATGTAGATACTGTTCATCATATCACTACCTGTGAAGCAATATTGCTTGAAGGCAATGCGAAATCCTTAATAACAGAAGAGGTGAAAAGTGAACAAATAAGACCTATACAGAAACAAGCTGAAGGTATTCATACAGAGCAACAGCAAATAATAGATACAGTTATTGATTTTCCTAAAGTACCAGAAAGTGCGACTATCCAAGCCAAAGAAAATATAATAAAGTTAAATAATATAGAACTCACTGAAGTTCAGACTAGAGAAACTTCAGAACCTTTAGTACGTCTCTTACCTAAGAGTTTCCAATTACAATCTAAGCCATTCACAGAAAATGAAGTTTTGAACATAGTTCCACACGTAATTGAAAGTACAAATGAATGGTATGAATCTTATGCACCCGAAGAGACTGTTGCTCGTTGTGCCTTAGAAGTGCAAAATAATTATACTACTCAGGAGTATTCAATTGAAGAAACGTCACAAAATGTCGAACATACATTAAAGAAATTCGAAAATGCTGCTAAGAATGTCATAGAAATGAATTCAATAGAGCAATCCGAGATAATAATTGATGAAAATCTTGACTCGTTAAAAAATAGCGGTCTTTTGAATAGCGTAAAAGCCGAATCAATCCACGCAACACAGCAAGGCTTAAAAAGCATAGAACAAAAATCATTAGAAAGCACTGAAGAATTAACATCACTTACAAAAGAAGGTAATAAAGCTTTATACAATGTAGAACCGCATTTAAGTTGTATTGTAATAGAAAACGTAGCTGGCGAAGGACAAGAGAATATTATAGTTGGGGAAAACAAGCCAAGAAACATAAATGAACATATTTTAGAATATAATTCTATACAGCAGACGGAAATTATCTTAGGAGAAAAAATTGATACATTTAAAGCACGCGACTTAATTGCTCAGGAAAACATAGCAGTGGTACAACCTATTCAAATTGAACCTTTTATTCAAATAGACACATTTATACACGACAGCTTAAGACAACCGAATTTAGATAAAATCGGTAGGGAAGAAACGGCTTCCATCACATTAAATGCATTAAAAGGCATAAATGTGCTTGAAATTACAGAAAATGAAACCCAACAAGATATACTATCAATACCGAGTGATTTGGCGAAGGCTAAAACAACTGTCACAATGCAAACACATTTAGAATGTACAGAAAATATATTGGAATCACATGTAGAAGATCTTTCAATACAGCCAACACAGAATAAATATACAAATATTACAACTAGTATCTTATCACCGCTTGTTGTTAGTGATAGATTAAGCCTTCAAAATGAAACAGAACTAGACATAACTAAGCCTGAAACAAAAAGGTTCAGATCAGAACTATTGGAATCCTCTAACATTGTAGAAATCTTAGATACATTCGTAGATGAACAGGTATTGCCTTATTCACAACATAAACCAAGACTACAACCCACCGAAACAACTTCAAATGATAATATGCATAACGTTGACATCGTTCAACAGACAGTGTACGGCAGTGGTAAGTATAAATGAGGTAATACAGAAATAACGATTTTGCTCGAGTTATGACAATTGCTGGTCTTACAAAAATGTATTACAATATTTATATTTAACTTAAGGTAGCGTCATCCGGAGGTGTTATTGTTATTTAATTATCGGTCCAACTTGCATGACATTAGACTGTTTATTGCACATAAAAATAATAAGTTGGGGTTTGATATTAGTTAACTAATTAGACTTTCATCAGTATATATTATGTTATATGTGGTACTTAAAGGTATAAATTATAAAAGTGTTACGTTAATACGGCCAGGGCCTTTTACGGGTATTGTGTATATTAATTCATTCGTCAATAATTTCAAGGCACATAACTATACTCACAGGATAAATATTACAAATAGACACAATAAACATTTCAAAAATATTTTCCAGAAAATTCAATCACATTATCTCCGAAATCATCAGATATAGAAGAATCTGAAGAAATAGTCACTAAATTTATGCAAGCACCTGGAAATGCGGAGCCTATACAAATAAAAACAAAGAGGACGATATTACGCAAAAAAAATACGACTCGCAAAGATGGCGAACGAGGTGGCGATATAGTAATCGAAGAGACATTAGATGATGAACAAAAAGATGAGCCACAAATTAAACACGAAGTAAAAATAGAAGAATATGACGGTGACGAAACACAGGGAACAAATACAGATATAAGCACCATAGAAATGCCTGATGAAACAATGGAAATACCAAAATTACCGACTCAAGTCAGGATACAAGAAATATATGATGAAGAAATCAACGAAATCAAACCTAAGAAAATAAAGAAAGAGTCAAAGCAATTAACTCCGACGAGACATATTCACCCAACAGAAGAAGAAGAGTTTAAAGATCAAGAAGAGATAATTAAGTCATTCATTGAAGAACAGCAATATGACGTAGCAGAATTTGAGGAAGAAACGCCAGTAGAAGTTGCAGTTACTGAAGTTAAATCAGATACGGGTGATACTAAACAAGTTAAAAGCAAGAAAAAAGTAGTAAAAAAACAGAAAGGAACATTATTTGAAACAACGGAAACAATTATTGTGCAAAAAGAAAATGAAAGTCCAGCTGAAACTGTTACCGTTACAAAAGAGAGTATTCCGAAATACATTATGCCCGAAAGCGTATTGCCTCTGAATGATAAAACAAACTATGAGTCGGCCGAAGTGGTAGAAGAATTACCAGAAGAAGTAAAAGTTACCGAGGTCAGATCCGAAACAGGTGAAGTTAAGAAGTTAAAAACAATAAAGAAGGTAATTAAGAAAAAGAAGGGCGGAAAAGTAGAGACCACTGAGACAGTTATCGTACAAAAAGATAATGAGCAGCCGCTGACTTCTGTAACAGTATCTGAAGAGTTCATTTCAGAAGGCACACCTGATGAACCGCTTGAAGATATTATCGAAAAAACAAAAACATCGGAGGGCAAGACACCAAAAAAGAAATATGCAAAATACAAAAAACACATAACCGACGATATTACAGATGATTCTGTCATACCACTGGATGATACACCACAGTATGACACTGCCGAAGTCGTAGAAGAATTACCAGAAGAGGTGAAAGTTACCGAAGTCAAATCTGACACTGGTGAAGTAAAACACATCAAAACAATTAGGAAGGTAATTAAGAAAAAGAAGGGTCCAAAGGTAGAAACCACGGAGACGATCACTGTCCAACACGACGATGAAGAGCCACAGACTTCAGTGACTGTTATGGAGGAGAGCGTTCCAGAAGTAAAACCGAAAGAACCGCTTAATGACATTACCGAAGAATCACTAACACAAGAAGGTAAGACAATACCGAAGAAAAAACCAAAACACAAAAAACACACAACCGAAGATATTTCAGATGACATTGTTACACCACTCGACGATACACCACAGTATGAAACTGCCGAAGTGGTACAAGAATTACCAGAAGAAGTAAAAGTAACCGAAGTCAAAACTGACACCGGTGAAGTGAAACACATCAAAACAATTAAAAAAGTAATTAAGAAAAAGAAGGGTCCGAAGGTAGAAACCACCGAGACAATCACCGTCCAACGCGACGATGAAGAGCCACAGACTTCAGTAACTGTTATTGAGGAGAGCGTTCCAGAAGAAAAACCGATTAAACCCCTTGATGATATCGAAGAATCAAAAACCTCAGAAGGTAAGCCGACACAAAAGAAAATATCAAAACACAAAAAACACACAACCGAAGATATTACAGATGACATTGTTACACCATTCGATGATACACCACAGTATGACATTGTCGAAGTGGTAGAAGAATTACCAGAAGAAGTGAAAGTTACCGAGGTCAAATCCGAAACAGGTGAAGTAAGGAAAATCACAACAATTAAGAAAGTAATAAAGAAAAAGAAGGGTGCCAAAGTAGAAACTACAGAGCACATCATAGTTCAAAACGACGATGAAGAACCACAGACTTCAGTGACTGTTATTGAGGAGAGCATTTCAGAAGAAAAAGCAAAAGAACCTCTTAAGGACATATCAGAAGAACCAAAAATACCAGAAGGTAAGCCAACACAAACTAAAAAACCAAAACACAAAAACCTCAAAACTGAAAATATTACAGATGACATTGTAACACCCCTGGACGATACACCACAGTATGACACTGCCGAAGTCGTAGAAGAATTACCAGAAGAAGTAAAAGTTACCGAAGTCAAATCTGAGACTGGTGAAATCAAGCACATAAAAACAATTAAGAAGATAATCAGGAAAAAGAAAGGTCCGAAAGTGGAAACCACAGAGACAATCATTGTCCAACACGACGATGAAGAGCCACAGACTTCAGTAACTGTTATGGAGGAGAGCGTTCTAGTAGAAAAACCAGATCAATCGTTTGAGGACATCATTGAAGAATCAAAAACACCGGAAGGTAAGCCAACATCAAAGAAAAAACCAAAACACAAAAAACACATAACCGAAGATACTACAGATGACATTGTTACACCACTCGACGATACACCACAGTATGACACTGCCGAAGTGGTAGAAGACATACCAGAAGAAGTAAAAGTAATCGAAGTAAAAACTGACACCGGTGAAGTGAAACATATCAAAACAATTAAAAAAGTAATTAAGAAAAAGAAGGGTCCGAAGGTAGAAACCACGGAGACAATCACCATCCAACGCGACGATGAAGAACCACAGACTTCAGTGACTGTAATTGAGAAGAGCGTTCCAGAGAAAAAACCGGAAGAACAGATTTATGACATTATCAAAGAATCAAAAACACCAGAAGATAAACCAAAACAAAAGAAAAAACCGAGACACAAAAAACATACGACCGAAGATATTACAGATGATATTGTTACACCACTCGACGATACACCACAGTATGACACTGCAGAAGTGCTAGAAGAATTTCCAGTGGAGGTGAACGTTACCGAAGTCAAATCTGACACTGGTGAAGTAAAACACATTAAAACAATAAGGAAGGTAATTAAGAAAAAGAAGGGTCCAAAGGTAGAAACCACGGAGACGATCATTGTCCAACACGACGATGAAGAGCCACAGACATTAGTGACTGTTACTGAGGAGAAAGTACCAGAAGAGAAACCAGATCAATCGTTTGAGGAGATTACCGAAGAATATAAAACTCCAGAAGGTAAGCCAACACCAAAGAAAAAACCAAAACACAAGAAACACACAACCGAAGATATTACAGATGACATCGTTACACCACTCGACGATACACCGCAGTATGACACTACAGAAGTGGTAGAAGAGTTACCAGAAGAAGTAAAAATAACCGAAGTCAAATCTGACACTGGTGAAGTGAAACGCATCAAAACAATTAGGAAGGTTATTAAGAAAAAGAAGGGTCCGAAGGTAGAAACGAAGGAGACAATCACTGTGCAGCACGACGACGAAGAGCCACAGACTTCGGTGACTGTTATTGAGGAGAGCGTTCCAGAAGAAATATCAGATCAATCGCTTGAGGATATAACCGAAGAATCGAAAACTCCAAAAGGTAAGCCAACTCCAAAGAAAAAACCAAAACATAAAAAACACACAACCGAAGATATTACAGATGACATTGTTACACCACTTGATGATACACCACAGTATGACACTGCCGAAGTCATAGAAGAATTACCAGAAGAAGTGAAAGTTACCGAAGTCAAAACTGACACTGGTGAAGTAAAACACGTCAAATCAATTAGGAAAGTAGTTAAGAAAAAGAAGGGTCCGAAGGTAGAAACCACGGAGACGATCACTGTCCAACACGATGATGAAGAGCCACAGACTTCAGTGACTGTTATTGAGGAGAGCGTTCCCGAAGAGAAACCAGATCAATCGCTTGAGGACATTACCGAAGAATCAAAAGCCCCAGAAAGTAAGCGAACACCAAAGAAAAAACCTAAACACAAAAAACTTGCAACAGAAGATATTACAGATGACATTGTAACACCACTCGACGATACACCACAGTATGACACTGCCGAAGTGGTAGAAGAATTACCAGAGGAAGTGAAAGTTAACGAAGTCAAATCTGACACTGGAGAAGTCATACACATAAAAACAATCAGGAAGGTAATTAAGAAAAAGAAGGGTCCGAAGGTAGAAACCACGGAGACAATCACTGTCCAACACGACGATGAAGAGCCACAGACTTCAGTTACAGTTATTGAGGAGAAAGTTTCAGAAGAGAAACAAGATCAATTGTTTGAGGACATTATCGAAGAATCAACAACACCTGAAGGTAAGCCAACACCAAAGAAAAAACCAAAACATAAAAAACACACAACCGAAGATATTTCAGATGACACTGTTAC
>DWME01005270.1:0-15132 GCA_018244795.1 Parelbella ahira ahira | reverse complement strand
TAATTATTTTTAATATTCCATATCACCTACAACTTTGATGTTATTTGAATTAGATGATAAAGATAAAAATTTTGATTTTTGTACAAATCTGTACACCGGATACTTTTGGAGCAATAGGATTGTAACCTGTCCCTTGCTAATTAGTGAAGAACAATATCGATATCATCAGCCAATTTTACCATCAAACGGGTAAATTTTATAAATAAAAATTATAATTTGATGAAAATGAGAAAATTGCAATCACATGTGGACAGTTTTTGATTTTGAAAAATTGCTTATAATATACAATATTTTTAATTATAATGACTTGACTATTGTTTAGGAAACAATAAAATAAACATACAGATTATGTATACTAAGAATAATATGTTTAAAATTGTACAACTACATATAAAGACAAGTGTTATCCTAACGCGAATAATCACGGCACTTATCTAAAGTAATTCTTACAGATAAAGCAAAAAGATTCGTAGGTAGAGATTATAATCTCATCGGCTTAGGTCCTCGCGTATTTTTTGGTAATCCTGCTACTTTCGCTCAAAATGAACGTACAGAGTTAGGTTAAATTCGATGTCCGTCGGGATATCCCGAGGCCAAAAGGCTTAACTTTAGTCCGTAATCAAACATTTTTGTCTGCTGTGCAAACGTTTAGTCCTGTTGGAAATAAACTTTTCACCTCGCAATAAAAGTTTAGTGTCACATAGATATTGACAACGCTCGTGTTATGTATGGAATGCTAATCGTGTGTTAGATGAAATGAGCTACTGTATAAATAAAGATGACATTTTTAATCATTCAAATAATATCCAAAGGTTTTAGTATATTTTTTCGATTCAAGTAACTCTTCTAAATTGTTAGAAACATCTCCATTAGTTTCATATACATATAAATAACAATCCGATCGATCAGTATGTCAACTATTTTCTAAAAATAAAATTAATTGCTTTCTTAGGTTATGCATCCTCAAATAGAACCGGCAAATATCGTGTACAAAGTGACGGATGGTCCGTATCATGGTTGGCTGGAGATCACGTCCACCCCGGGGTCGATAGAAGTGGAAAACTACAATGAGGAACCAGTACACACAACAGTGTTTGATCAGTCCACTATAAACGCCAACAGGCTTCTCTATGTACAGTCCGGCGTGAACCGCACCAGAGACAGGATCCGCATGGACGTCACCAACGGAATTGTATGGTTGCGTAATTTGGAATTAGTCGTTATAATAATCCCTGAACATTACTACGTATCGGCGGATAATCTCACAGTGGCCGAAGGCGGTAAAGTGAGTGTAAAACCGGACTTATTCAGGACGGTCACAGAATACTATAGAGGAAAAGTGGTTTCGTACCGGGTACTGGAAAAACCAAAGTTTGGGAATATAGTACTCGGCGAACAGGCACTAGGACTGTTGCCGGTGTTGAAACTCAATTCCGGGAATATTCAGGTTTGTGTCTTCAAATAAATTGAATATGATTAATTATTTGTAATTTATTATACCTCATTAATTATAAAATTAACTATCGTCTCGATTACTTGAAACACATCATAAGAAGGATAAATGTAAAACAAACGGCATACATAGTATTTCATATTATTATAAATTAAAAATGACATTAAATATTTGCAGTATATTAACGATGGTTCTGAGGATACGGAAGATTCATTTAAATTGGTCGCCATCACCGAAAGCGGTAAGGAAAGTGAACCCTTCTATGTGAAAATCAACATAGTACCAGTTAATGACGAGCCGCCTATAGTCTCCGCGAACACGGGCCTGTGTGTATGGGAAGGAGGCATTTTTATATTCACTAGGAATGAGCTGTGTAAGTGTTTGGAACTGAATACGGTCATAAACGTAATTTACTCCATGTGTACGGATATTTCCTGATTTTCTATAAAACTGTTATTTCAAACTTTTCTGTCTAACTTTCTACTTTATAATAATTGAAGGTTTTGTTTTTCAATTGGACATTATAATGTTCTTTGTTCCTCTTTACTAACCTAAATATCAATAATTTCATATTATTATTAACCTTACTACAGGCTCGCTGTTATTGTCACCCGTGAAACCATTTCTACGAAAGCAAAAAGTTGGGTAAACTTTAATGTATCATTATTTCCATTCGTAATCCATTCCCACAGATGTTAACGATGTGGACACCCCGTTGGACAACGTGACCGTGCGTGTTGTGGACATTGTTTCTGGCTTCATAGCCATGAAATCGGACGTCAATACTCCAGTGTATCGCTTCTCACAAGGCGACATCGACCGCAGACAAGTTGTGTTCGTGCATACAAGTAAGTTTTTGAAACTTTTTTTAATTAACTAAAATTCCTGTATAGTAAAATTTAAAAAGTATAGTAAAATTCAAAAATTCAATTCTCTCGTTTTGGCGGAAATATTTATACCGAGCGTTAGTGATGGACTTTAGTTGTCTTTAAACGTTATATGTTATTTGAGGGAATCCGCGCAGTTTTGAATTCTCCATGACCAGTGTTTTGCCAATTTGGCACAATAGAGCATAAACATTCACCCTTTCATACTAAAAGACACAAATCAAACGCTAAAACCATATAAAGGTTGGTTTTCGTCTTCGAATTTCTTAAACTCTTTAAGATCAAAGACCAAGCAAAAGTTTCTTTTATTTTTTCATTCTATGTAATTATTTATTGCAGATGGTACAAAAGGCAAAATGATCTTCAACGTGACGGACGGAGTTCACGAACTCTCCAAAATAACATTTCTGATAACTACAAAAGCCGTCACCTTAAAAGTGATACGAATAAATAAAATCAGAGTATTTCCACTCATGAGAGAACCTTTAAACAGTTACTTTCTTATGGCAAAATGTTCCGATCCTTCTAGAACAATATACTTCAAAATCGATAGATCACCTTCCCTCGGTAGACTGGTAATGTTAAACGGTGACAATCATCACCGATCAATAAAACAATTCACTCAAGAAGACGTCAATAATTCCTTAGTGTATTATGAACACACCCATCCATTTTCTGACTTATACACCAATGACTCTTTTATATTTACGGTGGAAGCTGCGCTCGCTAAACCCGTGACGGATCAAATGTTTCATGTTGACATATCGGTTTCGTCTGGAGGTCTAGCGAAGTACGTACATATTCCTCAAATTCAAGTTAAGGAAGGCAACACAGTGCCATTAAAAGTAAATGTTACAAATGTAATAACGTATTTAGAAACTCAAGCTGGTGTTCGTCAGCCGCTTGTTGAAGCCCAGTGGTCTTCGCCAGCGCATGGCGAGTTCAAACCATCATTATCCTCTTTGACACAGACGCAACTGGAAAACGGCGTTGTGAATTACGAACACGACGGTTCGGACTCCACTCGTGATAATATTGAAATGGCATTATATCTTTTGCCAGATTATGTCCTGCTCTGTAATGTCACTATACCGATTCACATCATTCCCGTAAACGATCAGCCTTTCAGATTATTAACGGACACACCACAAATACAAGTAGTTCAAGGAGAGAATTATACTATAACTAAGAACGACTTACATACTGAGGATGCGGACACACCCCCATCTGAGATACTGTACGACATAATTAGCGGACCGACTCAGGGGAGGATAGTTTTGTTAGATGTTAATCAGACTTTGGAAGAAGCCCAGTCAATAAACAAATTTACGCAGGAGGATGTGAATAATGGAAAAATAATATATGAACATTCGGGTTTGCTGCAAACAGCGACATTTTATTTTCGAGTTTGGGATGGTGAATTCAAGCCGACGTACACTGTTTTCACTATAGATGTAGTGCCAGTCGTTTTGAACGCTTCCTCTTCGCGTCCGATATATCTCCAACAGGGTTCGAATGTAGCATCGGTACAACCAGAGCAGATTTATATAGAAACCAATGCGAAAGTTTTCAAAATCTGGTATAATGTTACACGACAGCCAGTGCATGGAATGATATATCAGGGTAGGAACCCGGTAACATACTTCTCGCATAAGGATCTCATTGATAACTCAGTCATCTATATGCAGAATGATATGACAACTGCCAACGACAGTTTCGAACTTATAGCATACGTACACACAAGTAATGCAACTCTGCCTTTCAATATCGACGTAATTGTGCAACCTCTAATGGTGCTAGCCGACTTGAAAGTGGAAACTGATAAAACAAAATTAACACTTGATAATTTGGATGCCACCGAGCTTGCCAAATTAACGGCTAGCGATCCTGTTTATACCATAATCATGAAGCCCAAATACGGCTCTATAAAGAAAATAATAAGAAGCTCTGGAGATAAAACCTCCTCGAGAGAACGAGAAGTGGCATATTTCACTCACGAAGATATCAAAGCCGGAGTTATATATTTCGTGCTCAAGAAGAAACCAACTGACGTGATTGGCCCAGAGGATAGTTTTGATTTTCTCCTGGCTGCTACCATTTTCCAACCAGCTGCAGGCAATATCAAAATTATGATTGGGAAAAAGTTAAGGAAGAACTTACCTGAACCCAATGATCCCGAGAGCCACGAAGGCATTCCAGTAAGTCAATTTCTTGTTTTAAAAATTAGTTCAAAATATTTTAGGGACTTTTTTGTGCATCTAAATGATTAGATATCAAGCAGCATATGGAGTTCTAGTAAATAAGGCTATGTAGAACACTGACTTAAACAAACTTATGATAGCATTTTTAGCCCATTGTTATGTGTGTAAGTTGAGCACGTGTATGAAGATATAACGTTTAATATTTCCAGGTGAGCACTGGCAAAATGTCTTTGGTGATAATTCTGGTAGTTGTTGCGGGTGTGGTGATACTGATCCTCGTGGTTGTCGGAGTGCTGAAATGTAAGCGGCATATGGTACGCGACCAGAATGCTATAGTAAAGGTGCACGGACAGAACCAAGGAGCGGTTGCCCCCATACCGCTCCCGCGACCCCCAGATCACCTTATGCCGTCGCCTACTCAAGGAACTCCAACTATCAAACGGTAAAGTTTATTATTAATTTCTTATTGCTTATAGATGTATAGCTGTATAGCTGTATAGCATGTATGGCGTTTTTGGTCAAAATTGACAAAACGAAAGATGATGTTAAATAGGAGCGTATCCAGAATGAACTATTAGAAATTGCCCACTGCAACATGAGTAATGTAAAGCATATTTTCTTGTGTAAATAATGATATTATTAGCTATGTACTTATAGGTTACCATTTAAAATTTGTTATATTTCTGTAGGATAAAATAATATAGCATTTATGTATTGCACAGCTACGTGTCGTCGGAACAGTCGGTGCACACCGGCGCGAGCACGCCGGTGCCGTCCGGTGGCAGCATCGCGTGCAAGGTGACACCGCTCGCGGACGCCGCGATGCCCGATCTCAACGCTCGCTACCCGTACGGCGCGGAAGACCACACTGATGTGAATATAACTATGTTCACTTTGTGTTAAAGTGAAAGTGTCATTGACGAATTTATAGTTTTTAAGCGACAAAGATGAAAAATTTCAAACTAACAAAAATATTATTATATCGCATAAAGTATTTTATTAAGTATAAGTTTTTGATTATCGTTATTTTTGTGACAATAAAAGATTATAATGATTTTTATAAAACTTCTGCTCGTGAATGCATCCAGGCCGAGGATTGGAGCAGCTATGAGGCGAGCGAGAGCGCGTTCCCGATCCGCACTGCTAACCCTGCCGCGGCAAACCCGATGCTCCGCCGTAATCAATACTGGGTCTGACCCGCGGACACCAGTACGCTGCCCAGATCGCTCCGGCCAGGTGACGTATTAGATGAGATCGAGCGGTTCCAGTAGGTAAAGTAATCAAATCTCAATTAACCTTACTATCGATGTCGTGATTCCACATTGATGTATCATCGCACTCAAGCGACCGGCGACGATTCGAAAAAATCGATTAAAGATTGAGAATTGATCGGTGTCATACGTCAAAATATTATGGGATCAAAAACAGAGACATCGATTCTTTTAAAATGGATTGATGGACATCGACCGACGCCGATCGTGTGTGCTAGTCCCCTTAGTTGAAATGTGAATGAAATGTCAAGGCTGCGCGTTTTCATTAATTTGTCTTGCCGTTGCATTTTTTTTCTAGCTATATAGGATGTTTAGTATTTGGCCAGATGTTATTTGATTTTTCCATTATATTTTGTTCTTCGTAAAGTATCAAGTACTAACGTCAAAATGAGTTTTGTGCATTGAAAAAGTATCGTATAATACCAGATGATGTCACTTGTCACACTAATGAAATTGTACTGGATGCGAAACCGACGTACAAATTTGAATTGACGTTCAACACTCGTCGCAGTCGAACGTCATTCAGGCGGAAATATGTGACAATTAGTCGTGGACCAATATATTTTATGAATATAAAAGAACAGTGTAATTTTTATTGGCCGTAAAACTAGACAAAATTGACTTGTGTCACTTATAACATTGCAATTGGCTTATTCATATTTGTCAAAATGATGTCTTCGCAGTATTTAATATTTCAGATGATCTGGTGATGATAAAAGGTCGTTAGTAACGGCGCGGGCGACGGGGATATTTATAGTCATAGTGCATGCGTTACAACTGTTTTTAATGTTTTTATTTATTACGCTGTCGTACTTATATTTTTGCACGTGTCCCCAAAAATTTGTTGTGATCTTAATTTTTTATGGATGTAAACTAGATCTTCTGTACTGCCGCGTCCCCGCTGCTATCTGAAATACGGATTGTGCCCTTTTCGCGGAGGACTATCAACTATGTAAGATAGTGAAATGCATGCGTTTCCATATGTATGGTATTGTTATTGGTGTTGTTATAAAATCGTCACAGATTTTGGGTGCTTATACGACTTATAAGCATCATTGCTTCTGTGTGGGATACTTCCGTCACTACAGCCAATTTCCATTTCAAAGTCTATTATGAGTGTTTTATGATTACTTTTATTCTTTGGTCACGTTCTATTTAACGCGTTTGAAAATATATTGTCCTTTGTACTTTCCAGCGTCCTTCAACCACCACGACAATTGCGTGACACTCACCCGTAGGATGCCGAAGCGGCGCGGCGTCGACTTCGTTCCTACGCCGTTTCTCCTCAGCAACTACAAAGTGGCTTGCAAATACGACAGTTGTGAAATAACTCTATAAATGACATACATTAATGTATAAGTGAGATTAATAGGCATTATTATTGACCAACGGATGACATACCACACCGCGATCGGTTGGCGGTCGCATTGCGTCGGACGCTACGGGATACTTTCGATAAGTACACGTACATAGGTAGGTGATGTTTATTGACCACTGTTTCCACGGTGATAAGTTATGTGTGTATGTATTGTATGTGCGTATACTGAATGAGTATCGTCCGTCTTCAACGCCCGCCCGTTAGTCCTTAATAGCCCCCGGATCAATGATGCTCTACTATTAATATTGCTTGCATTTCCATTCGTCGATATTACTAGCTAAATGGATACGAATTAAAAAGTATTAAATTCCCAATTAGAATTCTAAGATATACCTACCTAATACCCCATAGATGTCGATTACATGTAGATTCTAGATAGTTTGTTTCTCAGTCACACTTCGTATTATAACTTCACATTCACATTGAACAAAGTTATTAGTACTTCTCATATAATCCATTTAATTATCATTATCTCAGTCCACTGCTGGACATAGGCCTCCCCCAATAGATGGCGCTCATTGGCCTGTATTTAAATATAATAGTGTTCAATAGTTAACTTCACTGTATATTCAAGTATAAATGGTTAGGTGATAGAGGACAGTCAGTGGCACTGCAGAGCTGCACAGATTCATGTAAACATAAGATAGCACATCATTTGGAATAGAATATAAAGGGAATCAGTTTCTCTGACACAAACATGAATAACTTGATCGATTATACGTCATCGTTTGGACTGCATGCATAAGTCCTATCTCTATTATACGATGATCTATAAAAATAATAGCGTTGTAGTGTAAAACGTATATGAATTAAATGTTTACTGATGAATTTAACAATACAGTTTTAATCTTTTTGTAGCCGGTTAAGAGAATGATGTTCTACATAGTGTATCTTATAAAGTATCATCGATATTATACTCCTGTACCATTACATTGTAAATATTGTAGTGTTGTGTATGTTAAAACATGGCATATCTACATAGCTGTCGATTATACGCTAAAATGTGTCGAGAGGATCGATTTTGTGACACCTGTCTGTTGGATTCCGATGACGACCTTGAAAGCGACCTCTATGTAACCGCACATGAAACTAGAAAAAGAGCATGGACACTAATTTTCTTGTAAGAAACCTTAGGTCAAGATTTCACTTCTCTATTAGTAGTTACAATTAATAATATTATTAGGAAGGGTATGTTCGACAGTCGGATGGATAAGTTGTGTTTGTTGGACATATGACAGTGATTGGTTGAACAGATGGTCACATACACACAACGCAAAGTGCTCATGTCGTTCACGACGGACTCGTCTATAAGTGTAAGTTAGGTACCATAACAATAACTCAGTGTTATAGATTCGTTGGGCGATGCGATGAGTGCTTGATTAGGGACGGTTTTTTGAAAAGTCATAAGTATATTTAGATAATGTAATGTTTATTAGGATCGGAATTTATTTAATTATACTAATGTTTAATTATACGTTAATGCCAAGGACAGTGCCAAAGTGTTTATGTAAATATGTTTATGTTGAATGTTGATTAGCAGTTACTTGATATATTATTGTTTGAATGAAGATTTATTGTATAACTAATGAATTCACTGCCGACTATTTGACTGCCTGCTTATGTTAGCTTCTTACCGTATTTGCCTTTTATATATACATACACACACGCACGCACACACGCATACACCCACACAAACACACACACATACATACACACACATACACACACACGCACACACACACACGCATACACATACACACATATACTAATTTAAACGTGCCACGATTGTTGTTAGTTTTTAAAATTTCCAGTTAATATGGTTAATGCTACGATTATAATAATCGGCAATATATTGGCTTTTGTCCTTCTCTATCATACAGATCTATGTGGAGTGCAAGAATAGAGGATACAATAAGTAAACTGCTCTTATATTAATCGTGTATGAATAAGGTACAATACTAATTCTAATTAAGTTGTTCAATTAACGTTACAATATATGATGCATAACCTTTAACGTACTGTTACGTGCATTATAAGATTTTATTATAATGGAATGTGTAGGTTTGTGCCAATTATGTAGTGTTCCTATACTGTGTACTTAATTTCTTTTATTGTACTATATTCGGCACTGTTGTCAATTCAATTCGTAACAATAGTTTTTAACACGTTCGTTCTTTTATTGGTTTTTCGCGTTTAATTGTAATATTCAGTCAAATGGGTAACAAAATTATCGAATTAAATAGTCTGCTCTACGAGTATTTAATTCCATAATAATTATATATATATATAATGTACTTTATTGCATTTACTTTACGAAAGATATACCAAAATAATGTATAACACTATATAAGGAAAAGTTAATTAAGAATGTAATGCAGTCTGTCTGGTCGTATTTTTACTTCAGAGAGTATATTGTTTCAATTAAAAAAGCTGTTAATTTGTAGTTGCACCTTCGTCAGTCCTTGTCAGAGCTCTGTTGATTTGTTGATTATGTCTCGTTGTTATATTGAGATCGTGCCAATAAACGTGCCATAGTGTGTGGTTGTAGAGGACATCAATTCGTATACAAATTGTTGCAACATTTGTTTCTCTATAGTTGCGCATGTCACGATTGACTGATGACGGTTTTTGAGTATTAAATTGACACTGTTTGTCGATATCGTACACTCTTGTTAAAGTTAACTAATGCCTACACTATAAACGGCAACAACGAATACCTACCTACCCAGTGTGTTTTTGTTGCATACAACAATGTGCTTGTCAGCTGTTTCATTGAATATCGACCTTATCATCTCTTCGGTTAGCTTTCGTTGAACATTGTGATGTGGCGTTAGCGTGGAAGTTTATGTTACGTAAACGTTGTTGTGTGAAAACAGTATTGTATTTTATTAATTTGTATGATTTAGGTAGCTAAGGGGATTCTTATAAATAATATAAGTTAATAAAAGTCTTTCATTTATTAATAACCCTAGATTTTATTGTTACAATACCTTAATACGTACCTTATGAAACTAATGAACAACTAGAAAATAAGTTTTTAAGATAATTCAAAAAAAATTGTGTTTAACATAAATAGACGAGAAAATCTAAGTTTCGCAAATGTAGAGTAATTTGATAGTAAATTTACGATATCCAATATTCATCGGTAGGTACTTAGCTCAGATACCTTATTGTCTCCATTCAATAAATTTGAATAACAAAGCGGTGCTAACCGTGTTTGCATCCTGGATACCATGTCGTCTTGCTTGAAGGCTGACATAAAAATAAAATCCATGAAGTGGTTACAAAATATATGGACGTATAGTGCCTATTAACTGCAGCATTAATTAAAGCATGCTAAAGTACCCTGCACGACTAAAAATTCTCTATAATGCTTTCGAACAAAAGTTGAATTAATTGCCAGTGTGTGCAAGCGTGTGTGTGTACGTTGCAGACGGTCTGAGGAGAGACCTATATGCATCTGAAAAACTATAAAATGATTAATGAATCAGATACAAACACCAAATATCAAAATTAACTTGAAAAGTCTTTATAGAATATTATATAGAAACCTGTTTTTGGGTGAATAATACTTCAGGGTGGGATATTCTCTCGAAAGCCAAGTGTGAGTCAAGCACATACGAAAATAGCAATATGATCAGGTGAGTGGAAAAATTAATCCTATTTCTTAAATTTTAACCTACATTATCTTGCATATACTTACTTAAGGTTAATTGCAACAAAGATTCTTAAAATACGTTTTATTTCATGATATTGCTTAATTCATAGATCACAGAGTTTTGACGTTCATCATAATAATATAGGTAAAAATACGTGCCTAATATACATATATGGGTACAGAATTAGTCTTATACATTACTACGTATTTTACATACCTACTAAATTTCTTATAGTTAAAATGTCGAATCGTCGAAATAAAAAATACATTTTCCGACTTTATCTAGGTTTACCTAATTACTTAAAACGTTAGAAGTACCAAACGATTGTGGGTGGTTTAACAACGTTAAATTATCGTCAACTTCAAGGTTAATAAGTTTAATTTGTTCCCACAAACTTACCCAACTTTAATTGATAGCTTAAAATGTAATTATAAAATTAATATAGGTATAATGCAAATGACAATCATATAGATGTCCAAATATAGGTATCTATATATACTTACTAGTCTCACTTAGGTAACTACTTATTTGAATACATCGTGAGTCTATGATTTGTATTACTGACCACCTTAACATATTGCGGTTTGAATTAAATTTATAATACTAAATGGACCTCCACCGAGGGCTTTTCTAAAAAAGTTGTAGGAGAATTGCATAGCGAATTTTACATTGGATACACGTAACTAAACGGTCACATACATTTAAAACGTATAAAAGAAAGCTAGTCGACTTCCAGTTTTCTGAAGTTGCCGGTAAGACCTCTCATGGCATCGCCCACAGCATCTGCGCCCGCGCAGGTGATTGCGCCGGATCGTAGTGCGGAAATAGCGCCCTCTCGTGCCGCCTCGCTGTACATTTCGAGTCGGACTGATATTTTGTCATTTAGCAACAACATGTCGCGTCGCTGCGCCATTTCCGCCTTCCATAATTCTGTACAGTTAAACACATTTAACTAAACACCTAGTTACTTATGCCTTTGACATCGTTCCCACAAAAACCTATATATTTTTTATAAAAAGACTCAATATAAGCACTAACCAATCATTTCCTTCATTGGCATAACACCACCATACTCCAACGGCAGCAGTTTCTTGTCGATTTCAACGTCATCAACAGCAGTGTACAGCCTCACTCGCTTTCTAATCTTTTCCGAAATAAGAGCCATGCCAAAGTCGAGGGCGAACTTAATGGTCGGATGAACATTCACTCCGTATATTTCCTTGTGTCTTAATGGAATAGTGCGCTGAAAATGCATGAAAATATTAAATTAACAAATGCTTTAACATAAGCGAAAAATAAATTCATGTTTCGAAATATGCCCGGAATCTAGTAAATAAATACAATGCATCGAGCATATTGAACGATGAAATTACAGATATTGAAATGCACAAAAGTAATTCTATGTTTTGTGCTATCGAAATAATTTGATAACTAACTTAATATGCATTGTATGTCTTAGACGTAGACTTTGTAACACGTAGAACGTTGTAATAACTCTACTCACCACTCATAATTGAATCCATTTATAAAAATGAGACAATGATCTAAAATTAGAGATTGATACAATTAATTATACTCTCCAGTGGGTATATTGTCACAATCCGACATGTTATCTATTCGTTAAACCGTCTAAAGGGAAGAATCACATTTTAAAATATAATAAGAGGTTCCCCTTCTTTCGTTTACCACAGGTCACTTAATGTAACTTGGTAACTAAAATATGCAATCAGTCGTCATGACGATGTGAGTTGTTTGCGAAACTCGCGAAATCAACACGTGGCTGTACCATTTGTTGACACTCGAACGAACGATGCACAAGTGTGTCGTGGTGGCAAGTCCTTGAATGCAATTCACTTTGAAAAGCGCAAATGGATTCATTATACTTTTGCACTACTCTCTGCAATACCTGTCTCTAGCATGGCGTACAAAGTCTCAAGAGCTTTACGAATTTAGATTTTTGCATATTATTGTCTGTACCTAATTAACGACTTTAAGTTGAAAAACTCCTGTACGAAAACTAAAAGGCATATTGTATTACATCGAAGTCGTCAGCGTGTTAATCCCCATAAGAAGTGGACGCACCAAATAGAGAAGGTTCTAGTGATAAAGAAGATAGTCTCCTTTATAAATGTAGAAGGAAGGCTGCTAACAGGGAGGAATGGCAAAGGTCGGTGAAGCGAACCATCCAACGACGTGGAAGAAAAATGATTACCAAACACCAGTTGTTATAAATTATGTCATCTAAAACATTTATGTAAACATTTTCATATTATCCGTTACCTCCCCGTTCTTGACGATTCTCACGGCTTCCTTGGGCGTAAACAGTGTGAGATGAGGGAAGCTCACGCCTGAGCCGTCTGCGTAGTGCACCAATCCTCGGACCTGTGTCTCCTCGTCTTCCATGAGAGTTTCGTAACATATGGCCATCACGCGGCACATATCCTGATTGGTAAACTTGTAAGGATCAAAAACACCTGTTGGAAATTAGTATTATTAAATAATTCAAATTATATATGACTGCCTCGTTGGTCGAGTGGTTGTAAGCGCGACTGCCAATCGGGAGTTCCTGGGTTCAAATCCCGGGTCGGGTACTATTGGAGTTTTGAAATTTAGAATTTCAACATAGTAGTGACTCGGAGTCTGGATCTGTGCCCGGTGTATGGCAATAGGTTCACCACTTATTCCATGGGACGTGAACGTAACTGGTGCAACGTGGGAGTGTAGGTACTACACCCTTCTGCCTACCTCTTTGGGTATTACAAGCGCGATGTTACGTAAGTGTTTGTGTAGATGTTAAAAAGAATTTCTGTAAGGACCCATCAATACAAATACTATTATTTAAAAAAGTATATCTACCCGGCCTGTAAATTATAACACGTCGTCCAGCTTTGTCTTTGAAGGGGCTCGCGAATATATATCTGAAATTAATAACTTATTTTTTTAATTTATAATTCGTAAAGTAAGACATTTCAAAGCAAATTTATTGTGAATATTATGGAGTGTAAAATGTAAAAATTACATTATTGTATATTTCTAAATTCAATAATGCAACAACGAAATATAATAGGTATTGTAAATAAGAAAATACTTATTCTTCAAAGAGAGTAACACTTGATTTATATATATTTATAGAAATATATTTTATAAGTCAGTTTAATATTTCTATGTCCAGCAGGGGACTTATGACTATGAACACTACATTATTTATAGACTGGTAGATTCTAAACTATAAAAATAAGACCTTTTTGCTCACCCCAAATCGATGATCTCCATCATGACCGGTAGCTTGTAATCCAGTTGGTTGAAGGCAATACCCCAAGACTGTCTAAGAAGGATATAACGCTCGATTGCCTCCTGAGCCATAGGAACGCTGAACTTTTTTGATCTCAGGAAACGGAGTAGATAATTTGCATCTGAAATGTTAAGAGATTAAAAGAATTGATGTTTTGCATTGACACAACTCATTAAAATACCCGAAAGTACAGATGAACAGTGAGAAGACCACGAGTTCATGGCGATTCGCTCATTCTCATTGCCATTGCCACCATTATGTTTCTTGAGTTTTGCAAATAATATTTACGTACATTTGCATGGCATTAAAACGTATGAATTTACAGAGGCACTACCGCATTTTCGATTGGACTGGGCTTCACCGAGCCGCAGTTGCTCGCAATAAAGTATTCCGGTTATATTAGTGTGTAGACTGATAACGTTAAGACATTAGAAACTGCCGAAGACAGAGCGCGATGGCGCGCATTGGGGGAGGCTAATGATGATGATTAGTAACTAGTTAGACATATAGTGTTACATTTCTGGGTTCGGGTACGCCTACCCATTGACATTTATATCAGTTTGTAAAATCCATTGCTGAAACAACACCTAAACTTCATAGCATGATAGGACTTCGTTCGTTTCGGTGTGACGCTAGTTTGATATAAACATTACTTATTTAACATAGCCTTAAGGATTAGCAAGCTTAAGTGGCAGTGGGCTGGTCACATCTATCGCAGAGCCGATAGACGCTGGAGCAGTCGTGTTCTGGACCGGAGACCGCGACTTGGCAAACGTAGCGTAGTACGCACTCCAGCTAGGTGGAGTGACGACATACCCAAAGTGCCTGGCAGTGGTTGTATGCGAAAAGCTGAAGATCGAGCTCAGTGGCGTGCCATTGGTGAGGCCTATGTCCAGCAGTGGACAGGAGAGTAGGCTTCTTCTTCTTAGCGTGTCGATGACAAACACATTTTAAGTCCCTAAATGGTTTTAGCCCAGAATTTTGCCACGCT
>DWME01005269.1:0-15133 GCA_018244795.1 Parelbella ahira ahira | reverse complement strand
AACAGTGGAATGACAAATGGGTCGATTATTATTATTTTTATTATTATTATTATCGTATCGTATAGCGACCAAGAGTGAGAGCCGCAGATTCACGTCTTGACCAAATAGATTAAACACTGGCTGTTGGTTCAGTCTTGGAAATCGACGTGCGTGTATGACGAGGACGATGAAAGAAGAAGCACATCAGATTTGTAAAGATAGAGTTATTTGGCACTGGAGACATTCTGCCTACCCTGTAAGACACCTAACGTGACAGTATAATAATAATAATAGTATTGGTTGGAGCACGATGGGCGTGTTTACGGGCCCGTCGCGAATCACTGGCCGTGCGCGGGCAGGAGACGCGCGCGGCGGTTCTTGCCGGGCCCGCATTCCGCATCGCAGACCTACTACCCGCTACCCACTGCCCACTACCCGCTACCCTCTACCGACCGCGACACGCTCGAGCGTTACAACGGGCTGTCTGACGTATTGAGTTTGCGACGCGCATTGCAACCGCTAATTACTCGTGTTGCTTTTTCCTAGTCGCGAGTAAAATGCTTCAATGCAAATATCATATCTACTGCATTTGAAGCGCTCAAATTAATAATTCATAACGTAATATGTGAAATTTCAGAAATGTGGACTGGGCGCACGTGTATTACAAATGTTACAAGAAGTGTATAAACAATAAACCTTTCTATTTACCCCCTTAAGCATCCATGAGTTTCCGACATGACTGTATTATTCCCAATTATAGATTACAACTTTCTCCAAAAGAATAGACATAGGTACCTAGAACAAATACTTATGTTCACCACAAAAACATTTAATCTCGATGAAGGCTGAACCCACAACTCCCGGCTCAGTCAGTCAGTAGCACCTACAATTGGCTCAAGGGACTATACTATTGTGACAATTATAATTAACAGAAAGTCTTTAACCTCCGATAAAACTGTTGGAGCTAACATCTCCCCACCCCATGCCGGGAGCCAAGATGTAATACGAGGCGACTAAACTTGACGCTAGTAGATATCGGTATGGGACAGCCTGCCTAGGCACTGCTGATTGCCCTGGCCGCCTACGGACGGTACCTTAGAGGTTACGAGAAGCTGTGTGATTCCCAACCCGCATCCCAGCCATAGGGATTATGATCAAGAACCCCTCAGGATTTCCTGAGATATATATAGATAGGTATCGATATTCAGCTATATCTAACATAGTCTTAAACAGCATCAACAGAGCAACAATTAATGGAACTGTTAGAAATAAATAAGAACCTTAATAAAGTTCAAAGTTAACATTTAATTTATAACGGGCAAATTGCAGCGGCTGAGGGGCCATTAGTACAGATTAATTAGTCCCAACACTACAATGTAAGCCACGTACCAGACGAGACGGCCGGGCCGCCGCCGACACGGTCTCGTTGTAGCGACAGATGAACGATACACTAATTGTGGAGTTGCACGTATGTACATAGAGATGAGGACGACATATATATATGCGACTGTTTGAATGTTTGTATGTTTATTAATGTAATGTAAGTATTTATAAAGTTACTGACACACACAGATGCAATCACCCACTCTGTATTTTAAATATGTATGTATGTATAGGTATATGCAATGGTATATAGTTTTCAAATTATTTATAACTTCTCCTAAGAGTAGAGCCTCGTAGTAAATTATGTGCTTTAAAAAAGTTTCCAGGAGTTAAATAAATAATTATTAATACACCCTAATATATGAAGAAACTGTTTATTCAAACAGATTCCAATAAATCAGAAGTATTTAATTTTTTTTAAATGTAGAAATAGTCTAGCGTTTGGCTGCAATCTCACCTAATGGAAAGCGAGCTAGGATGGAGCACGATATTATATCTATTAAATGATATAATTTAAAAAGTTGGGTAGTCAATATTTACGGCATAGCGTCGCAGAACGCGATTATCGGTGCTGTCGAGCGCCGACGCCGACCGTACGCCGCGGTCGGTCAGCGCTAGCCGCACCGACAGCCCAATGGAATGCCACTACCAATGCCATTCACCAATGTGGTAAAATAGTTCGACGTAAATAAAAAAAAATTAACCTTTCCCCCAAACTGAACACCAGCATTTACGTGGAGTAATGTATCTCATGCTTTACACGTGTATTTGACAAATTTGTTATATCCACAGAACGTTATACATAGATTTCATAAGAATCGCTTTTTCGTACACAACATGCATACATGAAGAATATAATTATCGAGGCGACATCCATCGGTATGTCGCAATGTTAATAGAACGGTCCTCGCATTTAGCGACGATCGTTGGAGATGGGCAGCGGGCGGGCCGCTCGGTAGCCGCTAAACGAATTAGCCTGAACGAAATGAGGTCGGCCAGTCTGGCTGGATTGGCATTCAGCCTAACGACGGGCGCGGGCGCATTCCCCGCACCAACTGGCCACCGCGATACCCACTCCACTCCATATATCTACTTGTCATTTCGCAAAAGAAAACTCTCAACATAACGATGAAATGCGGGAGTTTACTACATTCCTCTGCCTATCACTTAGGGGAGATAAGAGAGTGATATTACGTTATGTAAAAACTGCGAGAGTAAATTTGCTGGGATTTATTTAAATTTTGTACAGAGTGCGCAATGAAAGCTCATCTGAATCGACAGGACGGAACGAAAGTTAAACACGCACATTTAACGATGATAATATTAATAATATTATCTATTAATGTAATTTTGTATCTTCTTTAGAATATGTCATGTAACTATAAAAAAAAATTCGTATACCGATTCCAAGAGCCCCGTTTGGACTTCAAACAAATATGTAGAGATCAACTCTTGTTTCTTTACAACGGGAATCAAAACTTAAATGGCAGTGAGTCTGATGTTATTGATTTAAACTTACCAAAACGCTCTCCAGACTGAGAAGCCGGCGGCCTGGAGCGGCAAACTGACCGCGAGGCCCTCGGGGAAGTTTTGTATGCCTATCCCCAAAGCCAGATTTCTGCGAACAAGGAAATTTACGTACAGTAATTATATTTATTTAAATACATATATACATATTTAGCAAGTTCCAGCTCGCTACTCCATTGCAAAATATACACAGCCGGCATCAGAGGTGTGAGAGCATGTCATTCCAACTCAAAAATAGGAATTGTCGTTAAAAAACATCGTCATCATCATGATCATCAATCGTTTGATCGTTCAATTATTGAACCCGAATCTGCTCACGAAATATGAAGAGTTAGATCATAGTTTTCCCCGTTAGCGAACGCGTCTTTGTACATCTCAAGGAATGCTACATGTCTAGTTGAAACTTGCAACCTCACAAATAGTGAGACGCCCGTAGCGGAGCTGGAAACTCGTTCGTCGCACGGTTAGCGGCATCGCGGTTACTACGTATTGTATAAGAATGTGGAATTATGCGCGAGACGCGATACATTCTAAATGTATGCACACTTGTTTTATTTTTAAACAAACGATCTGCCGGCAGTGTCATCGTCAGGCTGCGTCATTTGCCAAGTCGACGGAGTATCTTAATACATTATATAGCGCAACATCACCAACTTGTACGTGTACTGAACAGAAAGATAAAAAGAAAGAAACAGTTGAGGAATTCGCTAAACTGCTACAAATGAACGCAACAATATGTAGGAATAGAACAACATTACCAACTTCAGTGAAATTGTTCGTAAAAACGAAACATTTATTGAAGAGAAAGATACAATGAAAGAAGCAATTGAGGAATTTGCTAAACTTATACAACCAAATGTAACAATAAGACACGACGTATAGGTACACGAGATCTGTATAGGGTTAAGGAACCGCGAGACTTGGCCAGTTGTCAACGTGCGCTCGATATTTTCGAATTATATATGAGTTCACAATATATCAACTTTTCTACCGGCCGTAGAAACTTCCACGAGTTATTTCCTCCCCGAGAACTATGTGTTAGAGTTATTATTATTTGGCTAACATCGTCAACGTCAAAACTAACACGGCGGTGTTGACATAGAATTTCAATATTGCAACGCCAATGCCCCCAACTAATGATTCACGTGTCACAACTTGGCTAATTTTGTTAATTTTTCGTGTATAAATATACAAAATATACATACGAAGAAACGAATGAAGTATGAAGACAGCGATGAGTATAGAAAAAACTAGCCAAGTCTCTAAGTATAGAGATATTACATATTTGGCACTTAGTTCTCTCGGCCTATTACATAACAGACCAGTCGTAATGATAATAAAAATAGTGTAAAATAAACGTTAGCGTACCAAACAATAAACAATACTTGAAAAACATTTACAGAGTTAAACGTTTTTCAGTAGGATTCTACCACACATGTACATCTTATACGTACGTTGCACACACACGCACACACACGCACACGCACATAGGCATTCACGGGTGGACGTTTATCTACAGTAAGTAATGAAGTACTCAACTGAATTACAATAACGTAGGCAGCGGGCTAAAGAATGCGCCTACCATTTAACTCGGCGGCGTCGCTTCGTAATGCAACGGTGTTATCAGATGAGATGTGCCAGCGCATTCCCCGAGAGGACGTTCCCTCGTCTCCTCCCCCCGCCGGCCCCCCGCCCCGGCTGCACCTGCCACCCTCCGCGCGGCCCGCTCTAGGAATGCGACTAACTGTACAGCCTCCGTCACCGTTAAACTCAACTGTTCCTTCAACTAAAGGTCACTCTTCGTATTATGTAATACTACATAATGACATAGTGTATTTTGCATAGTTACACTGAAGCGTTTATTAGTTAAGTTTAGAATGCATAACTTGGCGGTCGGTGCTATCTACCTACCCGTAAGGGATCTGACGTGATGACATAACAATGATAATATACAAATATTACATAAATGTAACCCATGATCGATTATGATGCATCAAATGACCTATTCGTTGAGTATATCGATATTTTAATGTGTCTTACTATGTCGATAGCTTTATGAAATCGGTTCAAGCCCCAAGACACTACATTAACAAATATGCTATAATGCTTTACCATTATATATTTATATATCGAAATTTATGACGTTTATTCAAAAGTTTTAGGAGTACCCTCATTAACGTAGAAAAAAATATTTTGCATAAACAAAACTATAACGTAATTTTCTGTTACATAATGTAGATATGTCAATAACATATGCTTCTACACACATACACACACATACATCGTTCAGGCCGTTTCGCGACGACGACGCGACTTCAGTTGCGTTAGTACGAGCGGCGCGGCGCGCACTAATCGCGTGAACGGAAGAGCCCGGAATTCCTGTTAAAAGGGTTAACTCAATAAACATGCGCGGCGGCGCGGAGTCTTTGAGCGCCGGTGAAAGCTGCCTACACGACGTGCGCGTGCGCGGCGCGGCGCTGCGCCGGCCGCTTCAATCTCATACACGTGTATTGCTTTACAGAAAAATCTTATCGAAAATATCCACGCACCATAATATTTATTAATATATAGCTTGTTTTTTTTTCCTTCCAGTTCCTTCATTTAACTCTCCCCGTTCATCTTGTTCACATCCCCCATTGTTTTATATGTATTTTTATAATTTCATATAAACTGGTATTATAACTGGTTATCTTTTCAATGACAAAACCACCCTTATTTATATATTCCAGATTCAAAATAGACTATAATTATTTTTATACATATGTTAAACTTGTTAAAAGTTGCACAATATACAGTGCTTACAAAATATAGATCATATTCATATCCATGATTGTCTTTGAAAGGATGGTTGAGCAATGCGGAAAAGAGATACCTGCCTGTTGACAGACACGTCGAACATTCGCGATCGTGCAACGCTTAATACGTTCGAATTTAGAACGCGTGTTCTTGTAACGTGGAAATAGTATACTTCACTATCTATCCCTTCGGGGAAATACAGGCGTGATGTTGTTATTTTACTCTGTAAACAACCAATGCGTTTCGTTAGTGCCATAACTCTTACTTACCTACGTACTTTATCGATAGGTGTCGATATGTTGTAAATGCAATTTTCAGGTTTTGCATGCATCTGAATGTCTGCACGCTACCGCAAGTCTCTGGACATTCCAGAGACGTTACCACACCGTTTTCAGTCCTGAAGGACTCTGTTAAACTGTCGTTGACTACCTCGTTAGTCGAGTGGTTGCAAACGCGACTATGATCGGGAAGTCCTGACTAAAAATCCCGGATCGGGTAATATTGAACTTGTATAATTTAGAATTTCTAGAAGTGACTCGGAGTCCAGATCTGTGCCCGGTATATGACAATAAGTGACCTATTATTCCATGGGACTTAAACGTAACTGGTGAAACGTGGGAGTGTACTACACTCCTCTGCCTACCTCTTAGGGGATTACAGGCGTGATGTTACGAAGAATCTGTTAAAGCTTATTTGTAGACAGCACCGAGTGCCAAATACCTATAACAATATATACATAATAACAATAATGCTATATACTGATACAGATATTTTTATAAAGGCGGAACATTCTGAAATATGCAACGACCCCAAACGTGACAAACAAGTCGATAATATTCTCACACATTGAACACTTCGCCGAGACGTGTCTGAGACTTTCTTTAATCTAAAATGCTAAACACCTTAGAACATTGGTTCTCAAACTTTTTGCGTGTACTGTCCACTTACACATTCATTTCTAGCTTTCTAGCCTAAAGCCGTCGAGGCCCCCATAGGAGACGTTATCCCTCACTTCGAGAAAGACTGGCTCACACATTGTTGTATCTTATGCTCAAAAGATTTTTCTGCACATTCTCCGCTTCGCTCTGTTTTACTCCGCCGCGATCGATTATATACTTTACAATACTTTGATACAGAACAAACACTTGCGCTCATCACAAACCCAGGTTTGATTCCTACCCAGGGCACTTGTCCTAGGTAGGAATCAAACTTGCCGCCCGCAGCTTAACAGCAAAGTATATCTACCAACCATTGAGAACCAACAATCATACCGCTACATTTAATTTCTACCGACAAATGATCGCTGGAGGTCTCAAAGGCGATCGCCGATAACGGGTTAGGTAGAGCAATTTAAATATTATAACTCTATAATTGCTGAATATTTTTTAACTACATGCATTGTAATGTGTTCAATAATGTCATTAAAATCTAGCTGGATACAGGAAGTAGCCCAACACAGTTGTTCCAAAAACGAGAAATATTTGGGTGGTAAGTCCACTAAGACATAGAGAAGAAACTGAAGGTATAAAAATGATAGGTGAAGGACGATACAAGGAAGATAGACCGTCGCCAGCCACCTATCAATACTGGTCACTATGAGTATTGTTGTAATGATTAAGTTTTTTATTTATCATTACGACCTCCATTCATGTTTAGTTTTTCAAACTTTACGTTTGTAGGTTTTAATTACTTTGCCAACTTAATGAATATGAGTAAACTGAGATTATAATCTAACATACTGAACAAAATACTTTACAAAGTTAAAATCTAGCAAAATAATGAATTTTATTATCAGCAATCAAACCAAAAACCACTTCATTTCTGGAATCGTTGGCGCTATTGTAATGAAAATTATTAACAAGATTCATGTTGTTACATAAACAATACTAAAAGCGAACGAGGTAAGGCGTACAACAGGAAATTAATACATTTAAGATTACTCTCATAGTCCGAGTGAAGCTATTCGTACGATGTGCCAACGACCAATTTGTTACACTTAGTCGTGAATCGAAATCGGGTTTATACCATGTTCACGCTTCATTTGGAAGGTATGCAGATGGATATTATTTAAAATAAAAGAGTTATCTTGTGCCGCGGTAGGTCGGAGTCGTGCACACAGCCGCCTAAACGTATACAGTTACTGTATAACGGCGAGGCAGCGGCGCGCAGTCTATTATGTCAAAAGATTTATACGGAAATTTTATCAGTGAACGGAGGTAACATTGACTCCGGATACATCCGAATTCCAATTACATCACACAGACGACTCCATTTCACTTTCCGACCTACCCGGAAGTGAATTCCTAAGCGCGGGCATACTGCGCGACAGATACATTTCACGCGTACAGCGGAATTGCGACCTTAGCGCCGCGCGGTAAAGCCCACGCGGCGAGCGGGCGCTGAAAGTGTCAGAGGCGAGTACATGACGCCGAGGCGGATGTGAACATTGGGCCGCGTTAATCGAAAAGTGACTTAGTTTTGGTGCGTTAGAGTGCAAATTATTGTGCGGGGGGCATGCGACAGTCGCGAAAGTAGTGGCAACTTTCACGAGGCGATGGGTCGGGGGCGCAAGAGGCGGCGGCGCGGGCCCCGGCGGCGCGACGGCCCATTGACGACACCGTGACCCACATACCGCGGCTCCATTCATGCCGCGGCCTCGCGCGCGCGCAGGACTCCCGCGCGCCCGCCGCCGCGCCGCCACACCGGACTCTACCAAGCACTTGCACAAGCTCGCGACGCCCGTTGTCGCAATCCAAGCCACACAATCCGAGGTCGCGCCACCACTACACTTGTTCAATTAGAGCCTTCCCAAAGCCACACTCTACTAAAACGCGTAATAGTACGACACGTTCCGTACTCTACGTGTTCTATGCTCAAATCTTTTAGCGATATCATAGCTATAAGAAATCGCTGGTTATGATCACCGCTCTTTGAAGCCGTAATTTATGAAATCAAACATTCTATAACAAATGATCTCACGCTTCATTGAAGCTCAGAGTTACCTAAGCATTCTGTCAAGTTATAGACGTAACACATAGACTAACAACGAGAGTACTAGCCTGGTGTTTTTGAGATCAGTCTCTGTTCTGAGGTACTCCTCCAGGTACAACTTCTCGCTTTGCAAAATCATAATCTTTTTAACAATAAGCAACACTAACAGTAAAGGAATATATCGCGAGGAAACCTACAACCTTCAGAATCATCTCTAAGGTTTGTTTTCCCAACATTTCACAACCGTGGGAGAATCCTAACTCTACCACAGTTTTCTCTCAGAATTAGAAGGGTTAAAAATAGCCTCAACACAGCAGATGCATTCTGAACAGCGACTGGTATTTAAAAGAGGAATGATAAACGGTGATGCTGATCATGAAAATGTTAAGTCAGGCCGTAATGTGTTAAGTCAGTCCGTTACGTTGACCAATGATGCGATTAACTTTCTAACATCCGTTTTACTATAAATAAATAAACCTTTGAAGTCGGTTACGCTTTCTGAGTGTTATAATACGTACATATGAAGAAAATAAAAAATGTAAAAATTGACAGCTAGTAGGTATGAAGTAGTATCCTAAGCAGCTGGGACACAAGTCGAAAGTGTGATCCGTTTTTAAACGACATGAAAAAGTATGTTTTGTTAACTTCCACCGCTATTCCGAAAACGACAGAATAAGAATAGTCGTATTTAAATTCTTATTTTATTACTTTGTAAGGAAGGTATTATTATTACATCATATTGCGAGGTTCTATCGGGGTTGGCAGAGCATACATAAGTAGCAGAACATGCGGTGGTAGCTGAAGTGGTGAAGCGAGGTGGACGGCAGTGGTAGGTTGCACCGCGCTAGATATGTGACGCAGAGTGAGTGCAGGCGGCGAGGGCTGCGGCGCGGGGGGGACGGGGCGAGGGGCCGCCGGCTGGCAGACAGCGGGGCTCCGCTTGGGAGGCTAGCAGCAGCCTCTTGCATAGCGAGCACGCCATCGCCTCGACAACTTCCCGCGAACGTTGCTCTACTTTGATTAAAAGTTGCATATTAATGTCCGATACTTTCCCCGGCTGACATCCGCGTCTCGTTGCAATACTTTTTCATTGTTGCGACTGTTGCTTGATACCAATGAGACATCCACGCACTTAACCATCTCTGTTTATCTTCCAAACATTCTTTGGTATTTCTAACTATTGTATTAGTATGCGACATATGCGAAGTCTTTTCCTTAAGTTAATGCAGACTAGGTATAAAGTTATTACAAAAGTCGCAATTGAAGTACCAGCCTATCATCGAATTTGTAGAAACTAAAAAGACTACCAAGTACGCGCGAAAGTATTTTAACTCTAATATATACATTACATGTACATAACGATATAAATAAATGAATATCCTAACACTTAACACGCGGCCCGCGGGTGGAGGCGATGTGCAAAAACGTACACTGCGATCTCTGCGTCAGCCGCCGTCTCGCGTGTATATCGCGACATGCTCCAAATTTAAGTGGTATACACCCACAAACCTAAAAAAAAAATCGCCTCTCCCATACAACATTCCTACCGTCTCGAGGAGTACCCACTCACCACCATGGCTCATGCTATATAAATAAGCACGCAATAAATCAAGAATGTAAAATCTGTAAACGTATCCACACGAACGTAGTTTCCACGAAAGTTACGAGGCGAATGATAAAATAGGCAATACGCATCGGCCGACCGATCGATCGATCGAACGAGCAATTAATAAAGTTTGGAAAGCGTAAAAGATTACACGCGAGTCGAGGAATTTGTTCATGAAGCTCGCGACGGCGGCGGCCATCAATAGCGCAGGACGTTAACCGATTGGACGGCGGGACAGATGAAAGGTATCAATAACGACAAACCGATTGCCAAACAAAATTTACGCCGCATTAAGATCACAGATCACTAACTGTAAAAGACATCATTAAAATGACTAATCAAACGATCAACATTCAAGAATCCAGTAAATGTTAATTATACTCGTATGTTGGAATTTATTGAAATTATTCGAAATAAAATTTATTCGTGGTGCGTTATTAACAAGAAGATGGTTTCGGTTGTTTGTGTAGAAGTGGACGATTCCAGCGGACCGGTTGGAGAAGGTTGCGCGGCGAGCTCTGCGTTCATGGCCTGAATCCTCCTGAAGCTATGTCCTAACTTACCAAGGTATATTCAAACGGAAAATCTGACAAAACATTTTTCAAAAATTTTACATTCACACTTTTAAGAAGCAAACGATCACGAATTATCTGACACCGAGTACTTAATTCCTATTTCCCAAGAAACATTAAAAAGAGTATCATCAGTGCATTGTAGATCAACGTTCGGAAAAAATACTCTTTAAAGAGGAGGAAAACAATAAATATGGTACAATCCGTTTATAAAGCAGATGTTACAAAGGCAGAACTACTAGCCCTATGTTAAAGTGCATCGAGATCGGCGGCGGCGCCGCGCACGTCACGCGACCGCATTCCATGGCGCCTCCATTCATGTCGAGCGAGCGAGAGGCCGCCGCGAGGCCCTTGGATGGAACGAGAAAGGCAAACGAGCGCCGTTACCCTGTATGGGAATGCAATTCGTAAGCGCACGCGCACGGATTTGATGCCGGACTTGCTGCGTTCCATCTCGCGTCCGTCACCCGCCATAGGGGCGTCCCGCTCGCTCGCAGCGAATCGCTCCTTCGGCGCAGCATATCTGCCAGATGCGTGTGTTTGCATGCTGCCGATGTGATTTGATCGATCGCTGGTTTTCCTCTGAAGAAAGCAGGTTGTTTATCGAGTCAGGTGGCTGGCTTGGTACATTACCGTTAGTTATCTGTGTGTCCAGACCGCACACACAATTCACGATGTCCAAGATTTCGTCTATTTGACAATCCCCATCGGCTTGTACATTTGCATGCTCGAAACATTTATAATAGTCGAGAAATATATAAAGCATCAAATTTTATTTAAAAAAAATAATTGAATTCCCCGTAATATTAATAGCACTTCAACTGAAGATGGTAATGACAATATAAAAGTTTGGTCTATAGAGCAAACTTTTATATTGTCATTACTATAGCTATAGACTATTGCTATATCAATTAAAACGTTTTTAGTATGGTCATCTTTAGAGTTCATGGAACATTTAAACAAAGATGAAACTTAGGCGATTCCGTACAAAACATAGTTGGGTATGGAGCAGAAGGAGAACGCTAAATACAAAGTTTTATTACGCACTGAGTGGAATGTGGCACGACGCCCGGCTCATGGCTATTATAAAACAGGTTAACATTATTCAAACTCATGTTTAAGTACTTATGATAAATAAAACAACGGCGCCGTTTACATATTTTAGTAAATAACATAATGATCCCTACGTTCAAGACCCTAAATGTATACGAATTAACGACATTCTCAAGCTGTTTACTCTGGATGCCACAAACGGTGGAATGCCAAAAAGATCCAATTAAATTGAAATTTCTTTCAACTACACATAAGTTAATTACGCTTAATTGTTAGAATGAGAACGAAGATTTACATGTTTGCTTTGATACACATGTTCTTTTAATGATTTTTTGTGTACGATTTATCATAAATCGTTGTGTATCGTGCATGTGCATCAGTTATCCAGATTTAAAAGAAAAAGGTTAGTTTCATTAAAAAAAATTACAACCACATAAAAATAGCTCAAATAGAGGTATTTGCAAGTTAAAGATTAAATCATCAATGTAATACGGCATATCTGATATGAAAGTATACTAACAAGACTAGTTAATTCCTTTTTCGTAGCTAGCTTGGCATGGTAAATGAAAGCATGCTTTAGTTTTCCTCCAAATACCTCTAACAAGAAGAGATGATAGCATTATTAAAGTTTTGTCTAAAGACAAGGTGATGAAAACGTATGCAGAAGGTGACGAGAGAAACATACAATTTGGCACAATTGAACGAACAGTTAGTTTACCATCATCAACGTCCTATCTCAGTCCCCTGCTGAACATGAGACTCGTCTAGTGGGCAACATCTCATCCTCAACTTGTTCATTAGTTAATAATGGTATTAAGGAGGATGTTAACATCGCATTTATGTCCGGACACGAGACAACAAAAAAAGCTCACAAGACAAAAGAATGACAAAACTGTGACATTTTGGACCAAATTGTGATTTCTAGTGTTTCTAGATTTAGCGTGGGAGAGAAAATTTTAACTGATGTAAAGTAGTATATAAAGTATTCTAAATCAGATCTCTAGTCTAGGATGACTATTACGCTCCTGTGTCGTGATCCCGATCGGATTCCAAACACATTTTGGACAAATCGACAAACCAAGCAATGATCGTATTATACAATTGCTAATTTACGAACCTCTGAGTGCACATTAGTGCGAAAAGACAGAAAATCTATCCATAATGGCAAGGACAGTGGTTTCGTCGTAGTTTCTTTTAACTTTGATAATTTTCTTCAATATCGTAAAGAATTAAGCCTGTGTATAATATGATTGAAGAAATAATACGAACGAAAAGTATCGCTGTTTTTGTCTGTTTTACTTTGTTTAACTAACATTGCATATATCGTATTAAATAAATATATGATATGTATGTATATCTTATTAGAAAGTTGATGATCAACATTCAAAGCTAACAGATATGAGGTTGAAATGCGTGAGACGACACACGCTATAGAAGTATTTAAAGGACGCATTCACTGAAATTAATAGTTTCTTTACATTAGGTCTATCAGTTATATTAATAGAATAAGTAGAGCCCGGACCACAGTAGCTGTAAAGCAGGAAAGGAACAGACAGATGTTCCAAGGGGCCATCGTAGAACTGTACGAATGACTATAGGAATGAGCCTACTAGTGTCAGTCGGTCCAGTTAATATACGAAACGAACGTACTTTGTTTAACATGCTATGTATTCTGGAATCAATGAACATAACGAACTGTTTACATGTCGCTTATAAGGCAAAATTTATAAAAGACATACTATTCTAAGATAAATACAAAAACTAAGTATACCGAAGTATTTAAGACAATGGAGTAGCAAATAAAACGATTAGTGACATACTCGTAGTGAAGAGTTACATTTGTCAATAGATATACATTTTTGTGTTACACACTAAACTAGAAGGTGTAAGTACTGAATGCGTAATAGCACTCTCTGTCAATCGACCCTGACTAATGTAGAAGATGTACGATGAGATACAGACATCTATCTATCCCTTGAGATATCGTTTTTTCCACCTACGTCATCAGCGTCACTATCAAAAGGGTATATAGTGATAAAACTGATGTGTGCTGTGTTCAATAGGAGACTATTAATACGCAATGGAGTGCTAGGGAGCGATGCGAAACGTCCAATAATACATTATATTAATCGTAGACCATTTAGTGAGTCACATTTGGCGAGACGCGCCGCGGGCAGACGCGCGCGCGACCCGACACATTCGACCTTATATTTTTAATTTAGAATGCGACTGTGTTTACATCTTTCTCTTTATTGTGACACCGTTGGCCGGCGTCCAGATTGTGACACCGAGCAAATTGTCCATCACATAATTTGCGGCTACATTTGCCACCTCGGCTGTGTTACAATTTTTGTTCTTTTTTTTTGTTCTCCCCCGTCCGTTTTGCCGTTTACTTGCTTTACTCACAACAAACCGATGAAACGGAATCAGGAGTTGGGTGTACGCTGTGGTACGACACTTGGGGTTTATTGTGGGAGTTATGGGAGAGAACGATTACATGGGCTTTGTGCTTTGTATGAAATGCTTGGATGTTGTAAACCAATACTGAAACCTCAATTATATACCAAGAATAAACCGAACAGAAGTTAATCCTATCCTTGACTGAATAACTTAACTAACTCATGTGTTTTTTCGAGATTCCTCTTACATCAGCTCCCGCTGATTGCAGCAGATTGTGACGATTACAGTAATAATGAGATTATTATCAACTACTATGCTGTATTAACTAACTACATATTTCTATCATTATTTTGTGGATACTAATTTCTACCAAGTGTCCTTCTGACTGAAGTAGGCCGATGATGATGATGATGTACTTCTGACTCCTTTGCATCAGAAAGCAAGTAACTTGAAAATATTAATATTAAAAAAATCATTTTTTTTATTTCAATAAAAAAGTAAGTATACCTATAAAGCCAAATAAATTCAACAATTGGTACAAGGAAAGTCAAAATATTCGATGATAAAAAAATATTAAAGGCGTCTTTGGTAACGTTCTGTCGAAGTAGAAGCATAAGTAATACATTCCACAAAACTACTTATGAGCTGAGTAACCTATACAAAAACCAATTTTAATACAAAGAGCTAGAAATATTCTTAAAGACAACCATAAATCATGCGCACGTAAAAGCACAACATTCCACGGAGCATAGCAGCTTAAGTTGCGCTGGGAATTTGGGGAATTCTATTAATATCAAGAGCGGAGCTTGTCACGGGAATTAAACGG
>DWME01005268.1:0-15134 GCA_018244795.1 Parelbella ahira ahira | reverse complement strand
CGTGGTATGGCCAATTTATCTTTATTTCTAGTATTATAATTCCCTCTACTGTTATTCTTTATCAAAGTTAAATAGTTAAGTTAAATAATTCAATAGAAGGTCTGACACAATAATTTAAAAAGTAATATAAACTGCATTGAAACTATTGGGTCTCTGGGGTTATGACATATTCTACACTATTCGGTACTTCCATTCTGGAGGCGACCTGGTGTGATGATATTAACTTCCATCCCTGTTATCTTAATGTTTATTTAGTGAGTCCTTACTATTACATAAATAGCTATATTAATGAAATGGATATCAAAACCTATTTATCAATTATCAACTTATAACATCAAATGGTTTCAGTAATGAGTAATAACTAAATAGTGGTTTAAATGACACATTAGTAATCAATAACTTAAAATATAAATACAATAGATGGAACAAGTACATGACTACTATTATTTTATAGAATCTTGAGTGCATATTTTGCATAGTTTCTCTCAATTTAAGCCTACAAACTAATTCACTGCACAAAACCTTACCCTTGTGGAGTATCTCCCATCGGATGTAACAACATTGTCATTTCTGACAGCTTATTGAAAGCAGTGCCAGCCTCGCGGAATATTTCGCCTACCTGAGGAAAGAGTTTTCTATATTTTCTGAGATAAAACAGGAAGGAAATTATTGCAACACAATTCACTCTACTCACTTGTAAAGCTGCAGCGGCGTTATTATTCATTCTTATTGACAAATACACAATTACCTAACAAACTTTCTACAATGTTCGAGGGACCTGACAGTATAATCATGTAAAATAATATACAACTACGTTGCAGAAACTCAGCACTTTTCCATATGACTAAAAATTTCTGAAATAGAATACGAAGAATAAATAGCATGCAAAACGAGGTAGGACTGTCAGTTGTCACAGTATGACAACATAGCGTAGGGAACTATCTAACGATGTCAAATACGCATAATCAAACTATTCGATTATGGTTTTTATTCGATTGAAATTAAAATACGTTTATTAATTACAAGTTAATTAATATTAGAGTGGAATCTTAAATTATCCAGTGTGATTACTAACGGTAGATATTATGGTCTCATAATCACTACGAAATAAATGACTACGGAGGATGTTTAATTGAATATTAATAATAACGGCAAACCCAGCAGTACAAAAATTATTTTTTCTTTATTCTTTATTGGGAATAAGCGCATATACAGTTCTACGCCTTTCTCTTGAAACACATTTATGTTTTATATTTTTGGAATAATAATACTTTTTTGATGTGTGGGAACTGTTCTGAGGTAAAAAAACAATATGACAAAAACACATTTTAAATACACAATGTATAATTAAAATTAATTTAGCAGTTTATATTTTTTCTTCCTCTCACATTGTACTTAAAAGTATTCAGAGCCATAAAGCGGTAACAGAAAGCAAGCACTGAAGTAAGTTAAGTAATCCAATTTGGTAAACGCCATTAGCAAGTAAAAATGAGTAAGCTTGTGTTTCGAAGGGCACATTATTTAAAAGTCGGTCATAGTTGTTATCGTTTCGTTAAATTTTGTCGATTAAATACATTCCAGATTATTTTTATTTATGAAAAATTCCAGTGCCTTCGCACACGAGCTACTCCTAATAATGGGCTATAAAAAAGCTTCTGGCATTTATATTTTTTTGAAATGCTCATATTTAATGAACATATTACCCCTAACAGATTTACTGGGTTTGGTAGCAAGCAAGAATGATTCGGCCTAGCAGCCACTGAACATGAATATATTTCATTTGTCTATCACCACATTATCGATTTTATTACACTTGGCTTACTGCCAATTGATGTTTCTAATACGTCTCATTAAATAAATAAAAATTTATTCTGAACACATCTCTATAAACGTCACTTGTCAAGAACTTTACCAATGGCAAGATTGTCGAATGTCTTATGTGTATTCCCCTCTCTATTCACTTCGTAGCATGGCAATGGCAATATTATTTAGTAGTTGTCAGGCTCTCGTTGCAATCGGTAATGTAACGCGATGCAGCAGCTAGTTGATTACGACTACAAACACATTTTATTTGTAACAAACTCGTAAAGTTTCAATTTCTCTCTAAACTTTTTTAAAGTGAATTATTGACTTATAACGAGTAAATTAATACTCATTAAAGTTTTTTAGCCTTGTGTTTTCGTGTGTGACGCCACGCCTGCCGCCTTGTTGTCTGTTGACTTGAAGATGCCTAAACATTTTTCTATTTTTGGACTATTAAAATTCAATATTAAAGGGCGAGTGCTAAAACTTAAGTTTTGAAATTATGTGCTAATTTGAGAGACAAGAGATTGAATTTTTTGTTCAAAATGAGATTTATTGTTATTTCTTCTCTTATATCCATCGTGTTGGCCTACGATAAAGGTAACTTATTATAACCATGTCTAACCTTCATGTCCACAACCACAAACAACATTTAATATTTTATTTTTAGTTTGCAATAGTTTTGAAACTTTAAACGAAAACTATAAATAAATTTAATCATCGTAATTTGGGTTTACGTAAATAGTATTGTCACTTTAATGAGAGTGTTGGTGAATTTTATTGTACATTCTGTGATGAAACAAGATATATGGTACGAAAGTTTGCAAACTATTTGACACTGGTGTTTTGTTGTAGCATCGTTTTATGGGGCCAGCTACATCACATACCCTCTGCAGGAGGCCAAGGGCACTACAGACATTAGTTTTCGATTTCGAACTCATCTCTCTGATGCCCTTATATTGCTGGCTGCAGGAAAGACTGACTATTGCATGGTAAGACATTTGCAGTGTATTTTTTATTAGGAGCACAATATGTGTTACACAATTATTATTCTGTCACACAATTATTATTTTTTAATGATTCCTTCAATTTATAGGACTCTACATTTATTTGTGTTGTAATAAAATAATATAAAAAAGACTTTAATTTGTTAAATTTGACTTATTATATTTAATATTCTATTTCTATTTCTAAGACACAATTATTGTGATGTATTTATAATTTTTAGATTCGTCTTGAGAGTGGGAGGTTAAAGATACACATAAATTTGGGGGCTGGGGAAAGTGAGCTATCTTCTCCTAAAGGCATATCTCTGAATGACTCCCAGTGGCATCATGTGAACATCATTAGAAGAGAGGCAAACCTCACCATGAAGGTAAGACATTAATTTAAAATGATTAGCTTATTTAATATAATATTTCTTGTATAATAAAGCCTTTTCAGTTTTATTGAAAAAAAAATAATAATACAATTATTATACTAGAAATGCTATTTGTGGATTAGAATAAAAAAAATAGCCTTATATCTTCCACCTTTATAATTACTTTAAAATCAATAGTACTATGAAGTTTATAAATTAAAAGTATACATTTTTACCATAAATATATTTGGACATAACATATTCCAGGAATAAAGTTCAGCAAACCATGTATTATTCCTAAAATTATTATAGATGTGTTGCTAACATTTTGTTTGGAGATGCACACATAACTGTTTGGAAAAAAGAGAGTGTGTCAGAGATAAGATGTAATAAAAAAGGATAAAAATAATGTATGCATGATTTAATAAATTTTTTATAACTCATAATCTTTCAATTATCAATGCCTAATTTTTGTAAAACTAGTATTTATAATTAATAATTGATAAACATTAATAATTATAATTAAATTAAAGGTGTTTTGAATATATATTTAATTTTATTTAATTAATTAAAATATATTTAAAGATATTTTGAAGATGCACAATAATTTGCATTAAGTAATATAAATATTGCATTTATCTATATATTAATATGTGAACCAAAACTTTTGGTTAAAAATTCATAAATTTAAAACATACATATGTACCTAAAACATAAATGTACAATAAAAGTATAATTCCATAACTGAAACACTATTAGTAAGGCATCATATGTGTCATAAATAGTGTCAGTTGCAATAAAGTCCATAAAACCCCTAAGTATCTAAACTAGATCTATGGATATCCTAGCTAGAATTGTAACAAAAAATACCTCTACTATTAGATACATTGAATCAGAATTAATTTTTCAAAAAATTAAAAGCATTTCGAATGATAAATAATGACGACTAACAGTGGGCTTGATAATTTCTACATTATTATGCACTAAATTAAGGTCACACTATTTAGATATTGTTAGGGCACTGAATTTGAGCAACACATGAATTACCTATGAAACATGATCGGGGTCTTTAATGGCAACGATAAGAGTGTGTCTCGAACGCGTAATACCACTAATGGTTGTTCATTATACACGGACGCATGTATAAGATGTCAGTGAATAAATGACTCACACGCGTCACAGGCGAGTGGTAATGTCGTTGACATCGTGTCATTATTTTTAGGTTGATGACAGCGTGCTGAAGAAGAGGTTGCCGGGGAGGTTCTTTGAACTGAACATACATTTCGGAGTTTTCCTCGGCGGTCAGGGAGATTTCACAGAATTATTCCTCGGTCATATGGAAAATTTTCGCGGATGTATGGAAGACGTATGTAGACAGTTTCAAAATGTGGAATTGATATTTTTATAAACAGAGTATATATATCGTGTATATTTAGCAAGTTTCAATTCAATACACTATATATTTTTAGGTATATTACAACGGCGTAAAAATTATTGATAAAGCTCGCAGCCGCACTGGATCTGTGCGCGTCGAAGGCGTCACATGGAACTGTTCGCCAGAATTCGATGCCGACTTAAACTCCGATATAAGTTTTGTGGACGAGGGCGCTTATTTAATTTTGCCGAAGATCAACTCTAGAGCAGGCGGAAGGTGAGTAATAGTTTGCGGTGTAATTTTTTAAAATAATAAGTACCTATATGTATATCAGATGTTACACGACCATTTTTATTCGGCTCCTAAGATCTCACAGTCACACTCCGATTATAATTAATTTTCACGTATAGATTTTGGAATATAGTCAATCCCTTTTTGCAGATGGCAGATAGAATTCAAAACGATAGCTCAGAACGCTATTATCCTCTACAATGGTGGCGGCGGTCGAGGTTCCGATTTCCTGGCTGTTGAGATACTGGAAGGTGTAGTTCGCGTGAAAATGGCCCGCGGTCAGATACTACACACGACAAGAGTCAACGACGGACAGTGGCACAAGGTGCATATACTGTTCAATCCGTCGATGATAGAGGTAAGTCCCACACGATTTCCAGGTCCTATTTGTCGTCGCCAACAGAAGAAGATTGAGACAGAAACTCTCAATCCATCGGCAAAACGTGTATTATTAACCAAATAATACATCAAAAATATCATATATCATAAATGAGTTTTCATATAAATGTTTAACTAACACGTTCACATTTTATTAACGGACGGCTGAATCGTGCCCCGCACAGCACACAACGAAATGTGGGAAAACGATCACTAGAATATTTTACAGTCGACATAAGACGACCTAATTTATGTGCTCGGATATGGAATTAAAATTATGGAAATGTCCCATAGGAATTGTATATCTTTCATTAAAAGTATATTTTTTTATAAGAGACGGAGAATGATTTTGCAGGCTGAGCGTGTTTGGCGATTTTATGCATTAATATTTTTTTACTCTCCCTACGCTAGGTAGAGCCAATGCCGCGAGTAAGCCCGCGTCGAGTGTTTCGAGCTTGACATCTGGAAATTTTTCCGGATAGTAAGCTTACCTATTAATAAACTTTGACCTCTATTTTCTCTACCAAGTCACTACCTACTAATATAAGAGTATTTTAGAAAATATTCAAAATTTCAGAAACGGTTAAAAACTATCAATGTTCGTTTAACACAAAAATAAATCAACTATTATACTTCTTTACCGGTCTTTAAAAGTTATTATATTTTAGTGTCCAAAAGCTACTTTTAATTGCATAAATGTTCATATGATAAATCTTAAAAGAAACATCATTTTTTCAAGGCCTGTTACTAGTAGATACTACTCACTAGAGACAAATGTTAATATCTGTTGATTTTGTTTCAAATTTCACCTTATTTTTATATACAAACGAACTTTAAATATTACTCTAGCATTCGCTTTGTCAGATTAAGAATTTTTTCTAGGGAATGAATTTAATAAATCTCTTTATCTGTTGCATTTTTCTTGTAGACGAAGTCAAACAATAATGAGAGAAATTACAGAAATTAGCTTTTTACAATTTCTAGGGAATTGCTGTTGGTTCAGATATGGATCGTTTTTCAGTTTCTAACAATTTACGCGACTAAAATAGCTTTAATACTTTTCATAAAAAGGTCTGATTATGCTCGCGAGAAAATTACGTCGCGCATAGCAGCTGTTTTAAAAATAATGCTATGCAGAATGCAATGGGCTTTATGGTGAATTTGTTCAAAGCTGTAAAAATGCAACATGCGATTCTCTCATATTCTTATGTAGTTGTCTGTACTGGTTAAACTAAAATGCAACGCAATTACATTCACATACCTTGGCATCTATTTAAATTAAATAACATCAGCTACATGCGACAACCTCTATATATTATATATTATGTAAATTACTTGTGTAATTTAAAAATAATAGCAAAATGCCATGGACTCTAATAAAGTTCACGCAAATGACTAAACCGGTTGTAAAGAAAATCGCTAAATACGATAGGCTGTTTATAATAGCTACATTCGCTGTCTGTATGGAATTTAAAATAAAATATGTAAACTGTTTCGATTCATGTAATTCAATGATAATGTTACTGGCTATGAAGAAATTCTAGCAGTCCCTAAAGAACACGTAGAAGACTAACCACAATGTTGATAATTTTGGACAAGGTGGAGAGGTTGGTTGAAAAGAGTTATATGTTACTGCTACTATATCTACATAAGGATTGTACTGTCATATACCGTTTATAGATTTTAGGTCGTTGTCAGAGACTACTACATGAAATCATATAGTCTACAACGAACAGATTTACAACTTAGATCCGGATCTATATAGTTACTGATATAGAATCTTTGTGAATAGTCGTGTTGTATGAATAATTGTGAATCCTACATAGGACCTCTGAAATAAAAAGCTCAGTTCATTGTAACATGTTGCGTTTAAACGAATAAGTTTTAAAAATAATCCCGAGTCACGTGAGATTGTGGCTAATTCTATCAGCCACACTTTAACAAAATTAATTTAGGACGTCTTCGTTGGTTCGGTCTTGATCAGAAAGTACAGGATTGTTGTGATGACATCGCTTCTTTGGTAGACCAGGTGTACATAAGTGTCCATTAAGGTAACTGTGAAACAGCAAAATCATAACAACCTAGTTTCCTACCTGTGGGAGATCATGATTCTTTTTGAGTTGATAAAAAGTTTGAAGTGACACCATTGACACCCAGTGTTATAGTAGTAAATACTATTACGATGAAATTACAATGAACGATAGTAGTGCCATCGGAATAAACTGACAGGTACCTGGAAAAGATTCAATGTGACCGTTGTTACAGTATTTTACAAAATGAAATTCTTTAGAAAACTCGCAACCATTTTAACTGGATTTTCTAGTCGGTACTGCAAATTAAATCAGAATAGCTTTCGGACACCTACAGTATTAAAATAAAACTTTAGTTTTTATTGCACACGAAATGGACGAAGACGACACGTAAAGAGCTGAATGTAAAATCATTTAATGTCTGAAACATTGATGCAAACGCACTAAGACGAGAGCACCCTGCTAATGCAACGCAACAGCATTTCATCAGTATTTAGCTAGCGCACATAATGCTCACTTTGTTAGTATTGGTACTTCTAATATGTTTCGTGACTTTTGTTTGATGCTTCTTGCCGCAATAACTACGTGACATCACTTAATGAGCAATCTTTGCTGTCAAAGGTTCAATTACGAGAAATAATTATCAATGTTAATTTAACGTCCTCTTGGTTACCTGCAATCTCTCTTCCTTGAAATTACGGTCATTTGAAAGCTTATGAAACTTTTAGGAGGCTGCAGGTACGATAAAATATAAAATCACACAATACACACACACACACACACACACACACACACAAACACACACACACAAACACACACACACACACACACACACACTCACATACTCACAATCACACTCACACTCACACCATATCATGTTGGCTTTCCAATTACGATAACATGTCGGAGTAATGAACGGGATAGTCTAAACTTTATATGTGGGCCATAAATTTCATAATGTTTTACAATAGCGAATGGCGGCAGGTCTGATATAGAGATTAACAACTGATGAAGTTTGACATACGAGTAATTCATAGCAGAAATTAAAAGCTAATCTCTAATGAAGTCTCTACATTGTGAGGCGCATCTCACTAAGCATTAGTGGTGATCGCGAGCGACCAAACGTGAACCTGTATAAAAGGCGCCATATTGAACCGTCAGAAACAATTAATTCAATTTAATTAGCGATTAACCATAAGTAACAGTTTTATGTCTGTACGGTTACTGTCGTGTTGCTGTGTTTGCTATTTATGCCTTTATTCGCTTATCATACTATGGGTATATCTATTCGATATTTCATAAAGAAATCCGATGTTTCTTAAAGAAATTGTAAGTGATTTTGAGGGAAAAACGTATTCGATAAACTTTCATATTTATAATAGTTATTAGATCATTGGGGAAGTTTATTATTTTAATATTTTATTGAGGAACCAGAAGGACTGGTGAACTTCGTATCACCTAAGATGCAATCAATATTTCACCTTTAATGCAACGAGATCAGCAGCAGTCAGCACTGCATTGTAAACGGTTTGAATTTCAATCGATGGCTTATATTGACATGGAAGATAAATATAGTTATATTTATATATATACATATGTAGTTATAGTTGTAGATAAATCGAAAATTTTTATATTATATTAGTTTATTGGGATATAATCTATGGAAGTTCAAAGAACATTATAATATTATCAGTTGTCTAAACTGTAAATTGCAACTCAAGTGTCGCGACTATCTGAAATTACTTATGCTAATTGATTTTAATTTGAGCGGCCTAATTTCATACATACGAGTATATGTCCACGACACTTTATTGTTATCTGTTATGTTATAAATAAACCCCAATACGGCATAAATTTATTGAAAATTAAAAAGTGACTTACGAGCTTTACCATAAGAAGATAGAATAAATATTTCTTTCGAACAATTGACTGCCTCGTTGGTCGACGAGTGGTTGCAAGCGCGACTGCCGATCAGGAGGTCCTGGGTTAAAATCCGGGGTCGGATACTATTGGATCTTTCTAATTTAGAATTTCTAATAGTGACTCGGATTCTGGGTTTGCGGTAAATGTCAATAGGCACACCACCTATTCCATTTGATTTAAACGTAACTGGTGATACATGGGAGTGTAGTAAAATCGTCTGCCTGCTCTTCGGGGAGTACAGGCGTGATGTTACGTTTTATTCTTTCGAATAAGAGTTCTTTCATTTTGAAGACAATTTTAGGACGATTAACTTTGAATTTTATAGCATGTTCTTTGGGCGCATAGATTAGGAGACACGAAATTAAAACAATTCAACACTGGTCGAATCTGTGTGTTAAACTTTCTACGTAACTATTATGTTAACTAATCCAAAATAAAATATATCTAAACTAAAAATATAACTAAAAACATTGTCTACGCAGAAGTAAGATATATAATCACCTGTGACTTCTTATACGTGGCACATCTAGATAAGTATAAAATGCTACGAATGTGACATGAATGATCATATATTGATGTTATCAATGAACACAGCTTGAAATGAATTAAACCTTAAAGCTGGAAAACTATGTTTGCAAATAAATTAAACGTTTCATGAATATTACACGATGTTATGAATCAATTTAGCTTTACGTGGCTGAGTAATTGAGAGAGAATTATACATCCATTTGCTAGGTGGGAAATCAATGTCATTACGGACGCCAGAAGCGGCTTAAAATGGCAGACGCAATATTTTAACGATAAATTTTCGAGAAAATTATTTTTCAGTGTCAATTATGCTGATGGAATATCGTGTATTATTCGATATAAAATTTCCTTTTTTACCTATGGAGTGCTGATACAATATTCATTCAAAGTGGATGCCATTTAAATTATAAGAAGTTTTATGGATACACCTACCTACATATTGTTTACTCTACTCTATTTCACGATTCTTAATTTTAACAACGTAGAAACTTCATCCGTCCGTTCTCACATTCGGATAAATCGATATCCACCAGTAGTCCGTAAATGCGATTCAAACACAGATTTGCAAAGAATACAGTGTGCCACAACATTATAATTAACGAGTTCTTATTTGCTTCTAATCCGTGTTGACTATTTATACGTCTATACAAATATATAAAATTGGAGTGTCTGTAATATTAAAATAACCGCTTTTTACTAAATGCACAAGTATGTATGTATACACGTTATATGTACCAAAACAAAATTTTTTACTATTTTTTCTGTTTGCCTGTCTGTTTGTTCCGGCTAATCTCTGGAACGGCTGCACCGATTTTAACGGGACTTGCACTGGCATATAGCTGATGTCATAAGGAGTAACTTTCATTTTAGAATTTTAGTATTAAAAAAAAACAAATAAAACGTAACATCGCGCCTGTAATCCTCGAAGGGGTAGGCAGAGGGGTGTACTACACCCCCACGTTTGACCAGTTACGGTTTAAGTCTCATGGAATAGGTGGTGAGCCTATTGCCATACACCGGGCACTGATCCAGACTCCGAGTTACTACTAGAAATTCTAAGTAAAAAATAAATAAAGTAATAAATTAAATTAGAGTGTCTGTTTGTAATAAATAATAAATTCCGGGCAGGTCAACGTCTGTCGGGTCCGCTAGTCTAGAAATAAACAATATTTTTTTTTAAATTACATGATAGATCACCTCCCTTATCGATTAAGATGTAGGTTACGCGTTGATGATTCCCTTGCCTGCCACTGAAAGTTACGTTGAAATTGGTTTAACCGTTTCGAAGATTAGTGTGCACGTTCAGACAAGTAAACAGACAACCACTTCAATGTTCAATGTAGTCATATTGTAAAAAGCCTGTATTCCGCAGAAATTACCGATACATCGTGTTCATGAACTGCACTCAAGCATATCGTCTACATAAACGGACATTATTCAAACGTCCCAACGTTTCGGAGATATATAGATACCATTGATAAGATGTACCTGCCACAATGTTATCCATTTTCAAAGCAAATTTGTTGTCCGTATTCAAGTTATACACGGTTATGGCACACAACAGTGTGGAAGATATGACGTTTGAGCTGTTCATCAGGGGATACTCGTAATGGGACGTTATCATTCACGATCCATTTTATCGATCATTTCCTCTCAGAATAATTGCGAATAATTGTTGAAACGTAAATGAATTTATTATTCTTTATTGGTACTTAGATGTACGATAAATGACAATCACTTTATAAAATTTCTATTTCGCACTCTTTGTTGGCTCGTAGTTCTCTCGTCTCTTACCGATACCCTGTCAAAGTCGCCGACGAAACCATCACCAAGTCTATATTATCGTCATATGTACAAATCAAAAACAATTCTATGTTTAACCTATTATAATCATGCTTAAAATAAAATAAACGGTATCTATTTCGGCCTGAATTTAATCAATCTTTGAATTGTCGACTTCTACCCACCTTTAACCTGACGGCTAGCATTACTAGTTACGTCATTTCTTCCCAGATGAAAATTTGTGAGCTGGCTATTAATATGGTCTTGTTAGTAGTAAACAAATCGGTTATGGTCTATTTAAATTGGCGATAGATGCTTCCGTATGTCTCTTGCGTTACACCATTCAAGGCATTAGCTAACAATCTTTCCATCACAATACGAAGCTGAGGACTTTTTTTTGTGATAGTTTGATAGCATGATGAAGAAGAATTACATGGTTTATTTTGTCAAAAAATTCCACATGAAGAATATTTTACTTTTACTATTCGTGCTGTCCTTTTTCAAAAACAAAATGTACTGTTTTTTACAAACGAATTTAGCAGCGGTAAAATTGTAGTATCTATTTTATTTTGAATACCAAAAGAAACCAATTTTATTTCTTGAAATTTAATAAAACATTCTTAAAACTATGGTAAATCTTTAAAAATAATCGCATATGGTCTTGATTATACGTAAATACATAATGGAAATTTAACTTGATTTGTTTTTTGTTGTTGAAATGGAACAGTGAGAATTATAGTAGATCGTTTGAGGTAATGTAGCTCAGTGTCAGTGACATAAAGTTCGCTCATAAATGTCTTAATACGTCTTAAAAGTTTTCTATTCATAGTATCTGTGATATCAGTTATTTTCTATCATGATATAGCTTCGCAAAGATTATTCTGAGGTGTCTTCATTCCGCCGTACATTTATAAAAGTTGTAAATTGCCATATTAGAAATTAGTCCATAATATAATTTTATTCATATTCAATGAGGGGATGGCGTTTAAAAAATTTAAATGTCTTATTGGAAGCGCGGTTCACATCTACATAAATGACAACAAAGTCTGTATTTGATCTATTCGCGTGACAACATAACGTACAAACAGCTTTCTCATCTATAATGTTACTATGCATTACGTAACCTCAAGCCTGTAATCCGCGAAGGGGTAGGCAGAGGAGTGTAGAACCCTCCCACATTTCACTAGTTACGTTTAACGTCCCATGGAATAGATGATGAGCCTATTGCCGTATACCGGACACAAATAAGACTCCGAGCCACTGCTAGAAGTTTCTACTATATAATATAAGTTTGAAAAATCCAATAGTATCTGACTCGGCGTTTGAACCCATGACTTCTCGATCGGCAGTTACGCTTGCATCCACTCGACCAACGAAGCAGTCATGCATTACGATAATTAAAAAAATCATTTAATTCCTTTTAAAAAAATTGTCCCAGCCATTTTCCAAAAATAAAACGGACAAAAGTGACTTTATTAATTCCGAATAAACCGATTTATGTTGGATACATCCGGTGGCAATTTTCTGATTATTTCCAGCCGCTCTGCGTAACTGAGGTGCATATGTATTGTAGTTCGATTTGAGTATCGAAAAACCCAATCGCATTTACGTATGATGCGAATATTCGACAAGATTTTATTATTGTATGATCACATCTGGTTCGTTACACCGTGGGCAGAGCACTGAGAGCGAAACATCCCTATCCTTACACCTGAAGTGCTTCTACATTCGTTTCTCTCGGGATAAATGCATGCCGATTTCGTAAACGTCTTTCTCCCGATCAGTTAGTATTGGACCTATTTGGTCATTAGCGAGTCTCCCACCACCTGCAATCTATATATCATTAAAACTTTTGATGATATTATGTCTGTGTTATAAAATAAACTTAAGACAATTTCATAGAGCATGTTTTTCGTTTGTAATAATATCGAACTAAAACTTTCGAGTTGAAATTAAGTGAAGTTGTACATTCCTATCTTCATAATATGTTTCGATAAAATTTCTGTCGCGATTCCCGATGTATTGGCATGAGCATCTAATCGTTAGTACAAATAATACATTCATGTAACAATATAATTATTTTATGTATCAATTTTTTAAATAATAATACTTTGCAAAGTTCTTACAAGAGATATCGTTATGTTACGACAGGTGTAGGTATTAAGAAGTGCAGGCTTACATTCGGGTGGCTGTCGATCCAGCCAATCTCTAAAATCAAAATTATTTAGAATTATTTGCTGTTTAAATAACAACAATAATAACAGTCAATACTTTAATGCATTATCGATAAAACGCTCTCAAAGTAAATAAATACACTACGACCAATCAGCCGGTTTGCGTAAAAAAGGTAATTATTGACTGGGACGCAACGAGCGCGTGGTTTGACAAACGTAATAATTGCTCTTGGAATTAAATTAGTGAATAAAACGTATACATTAATTTATTACGAGGTTTAATCATATTGCTAGATAGTCGGATACCAAAATAAATAAATAGTAAATTTTAAAGATCATTTTAAAAATATTTTCGGCAAACATATCCGTCCGCGACGTAGTTTAACCACTGGAGCGAAATATTAACGTTACGAGCTTGCTAACCATTATTGCCCATATTTTATTTGATTTATATTTCGATATTGCACGCTGGCAACTTTGCACGTATTAGATTTTTTTCTGTCTACAGACGGTTAACCGTTGAAATTTGTACTGTCGTGCTTGTTTTGAAATATTCTATTTTAGATACCAGTTAATCTTAACATTGGTCTATGATATGGATCTATTTATTTATTTTAATTAATTCTAAATATAGTCGAAATCAATAACGTCAATTAAGGACAACAGAATCATATTTGTTGTTCACAGAACTTCAAACATTCGAACAATGTTATCTATTCATGTGTACAGCTATTGCTTCACAGTCATTCCATTTGACAAGGTGTATACACTGAGCAACGAAATGTATTCATTAGCACTGTGTACTAGGATTCACAGTCAAACGGGGCTCACGGATAACATACAGATATCGTTAGTTCGGTCCAGTGGGCATTAGCAAAAGCATACTTCGAATTGAAAATACGAGTAGCAACAGGATGATATCGAACTGCAACCCAACTGAGTCTTAAAAATTGCTATAGACTGGCGTTCTACGTAACCTTCATATTGTACTGACCAGTTTGTTTCCATAATCGTGACTGGGACCATTTTACATTCAATCAACATTGAATGAATATTGTTTTAAAGCTATATATGTAGGTGTATTACTTTTTTATGAACCCTTGGTTTCTCTCTCTGGAATTTAATATTATAGTTGTCCATTACTTTTAAAAAGTATTACTGGAAATTACCTATCCTCACACTATGTATAGTGTGCAAATTATAATAGAATGCTGAATGATAAGTAAAATAAGATTTTGGTACGTAATTCGGCAGATTTGTATGATTTAATTTGATGTATCACATCCATCACAATCATCATCATTAGCCTACTCCCGTCCACTGCAGGTGATAGCTCTCTTCAATGACACGCTACTGATTTCGATCTTCAGCTCTTCGCATCCAACCACTGCCAGCCATTTTGCATATCGTCACTCCAACTAGATGGAGAGCGTCCTGCACTACGTTTGCCAAGTCGCGGTCGTCACTCCAGACCATCTCTGCTCCAGCGG
>DWME01005267.1:0-15134 GCA_018244795.1 Parelbella ahira ahira | reverse complement strand
AGGTAAGCACGCTTTTAAAATGACAAAGCGAAACAGCGGTTTTTAAAAACATGAATAAAACAAAAAATTTCACCTTTTTGCTAAATATTTTACTTTTTTCTGGTGACAAGAATATTTCATTTACCAATTGTTTTCTTTGACAGAATCTCAGACTGAAGGCGCAGGGAGGAGTTGCATTTGAGAATCCAAGCTACCTCAGAGAACCGAATCCCGACACAGTCATTAACGTAAGTCCATTCACAAAAAATTCATGCACACGCTATTCACATTGGATGTCATTTAAATAGTATTATTATTCCGATATATTCCATCACAACAGGGTACTCTGCCGAACGGCACAGCGAACGGCGGGAACGGAATAGCCAATGGCATATCGAATAGCGCCGCGTGGAGACAGGAAACGTTACAGAACCCGAGCACGGCGGTGGGCAGCCAGCGGGAGGTGGACCCGACGCTGTACGAGGAGCTGAAGCTGGGGCACGACGGGGCGGGGTTCAAGAGGCTGAAGCCATAGCCCGAGGTGGCGCGCCGCTCGCCGCTGCGCTCGCCGCGGCGCCGCGCGCGGGTCGCGCCCGAGCACTGAGCGCCGCGCGCCGCCCCCCTCCCGCCCCGCACACCCGCACACACCCACTGTGACGTCACAGCGGCTCCGCTCGCCCCGCGTGGACTAAGTGCTAACGGACTGCAGTAGTTCGGAATATTATTGTTAGAAGTGATCGTAAATATTATATATTATAGTGGTATATAAAACGAAGACTATAATTAAGAAAAATCGTTTTTTAGAAATTTAACATGTATGTATTATAATATAATCCACAGATTTTTATGTGTATATGGTACTGTCAAGTTGTATAATTCAGATATATGAAAATACATATTCCTTAATTATGTGACCTTGTCACGATTACGTGTTATTTAAAAATGTAAACCGGAAATGCGAAGCGTGTAGAAACCCGGATTATACATATTGTCAGTGACTTATACTGAAAATACGAAATTGTACATTCCCGTACGTAGGAACTGCATAGCTTTGCCTATAACATAATATTATGTAATATATATGTAGGTAACTTTTAAAATTCATTTTATTCTGTTTTCATAACGACATCCTGAGATGAGTATTATGTATAGGTACTAGTATAATATTAATGATTCTTTTTGGGAACTAACAATTCAATATGTACACAATCTTACCAACTAACGATCCAAATCAATATGATTAGTTTTTTCGAAAAAGAGGAATCGTTTAGCATTTTATTACGTTATGTTACTTCTATTTTTATCCTATTTTGTTTGTTACCTAAGAATTGACACGAAATAAAGGCATAGATATAATAATAAAATATAATTAGGTAACGATAATAAAGGTGTGTATAGATCATTTTTTGTGACAAAATTTAAATAAGACAATACGTGGAACATATTTATACAGGATGCTCGTAAAATTTGGTATTTAGATATAGTTTGCATTGGGTATTCAAGGATAATTGACTTTATTAGTTTTATTTTCATTTCTTCCAATAAATATTCTGAATAATTTCAGGTGTTCGTTACGTCTTAAATCATTTCAGCCACCAAATATTAATAGGTAAGATAAAAAAAAATATACATATGTACGTATATTATATAAAGGAGCGAGTCGTTTCGGGACAAAAGAGCAATAATTATTATGTACATTATATAGTAGAATCTAGGATATACATACATATATTATTAAAACCGGTCCGCGGTGCTGGCGGAATGTAGATAAATAATAATAAATTAATAATAATAAAAAAATACAATATATTTTCAATACCATACTTAATGTGATTTAAACCAAAAAAAAATAAACTTATGTAAATATAATACTGATCGCATTGTGTAATAATAATAATATTTAAAAAACGCAACCACTTGTGATTTCTTTCGAATGTTTCTAGAAAAAACGAAAACTCGAATCGCGAGCGTAATTTTGATTAATGAATCTAGACTATTCTTTAATAAATAATGTGCCTTGGAACGTTTTATGAATAGGTTATGTATAGCGTAGAGTTACCTTCTGGCCTGTAAAATTGTGACTAGTGTAAATACATTCCATCGAAATAAGTATATAAAAGCAGTGCACGCTCAGTGGAGGAATTCATAAGCGGTACACAATATCAGCCGAGCGAAGAAACAAACTTTCATGTGACAATCAAAACATTTTATTCGACGCTTTGATTTTTAAGAGATGGCAACATTGGATACTCGTTTCGTAAATGAGCATTTAATTTTGAGAACACGACACAATTTCTGAATGTTGTATACAAATAATTCTAAGAATTTGTATCAAAGTATATTTCTTTTTAAAGTTTATTAAAAGACTGGGTTATTGCAAAAGCCGCCTTTGTGCTAATTAATAGAAAATATCCCTTGGAACTGTCTCTATAATGAGATGTGCCGCGTTGTTGACTGAGACGGTCCGATGACAATGATGAACAATTCCTTGACTGAGTGTACATATATTGCTTAAATACATTTTATAGATTTTGGCGACTACGATTTTTGAGTAAACTGCAATATTGTATAATAATATATATTGTTATAAGTATACATGTACATACGAACCATTCTTTACAATCATGATTTGTTGAGTTAACTAGGGGTTTGACATGTTTGTACCATAGCATTAAACCACATGCAATGCATGCATTAACATACCATGAGATTAAACTGGACTTTTCAGATCCCATTCGGAGTCCATCTCAATCTCAATCTCATATTTAGATGATATGATAACGATTTAACTCGATTATTATAATGCTTAATGAGAAATTTTATAATGAATGTAAAAAATATATTTTTTATTTACGACTTCCAAATCGTAATACTATACATTCATCTGTTTGAGTATGTAGTTTTCATCGATATAAATGTTAAACATAACTTCAAACATATAATTCATATTATTTCTGTAGATTACCCAAATGATTGTTATTTTGACCTACATATATATAATTATTCTATCATTCATACCCATTCACAAAGTATTTCCAATCATTTTGATCCTGCGATCAAATAGAAAATGTATAGAAACATAAATACAATTTACAATTATTGATTAATATACTGAAAATTTTTAAATGTTACAATGCAATTATTCTAATTATCGTAATTTTAATTGAGAATCATTGTAATGTAATTGAACGTTTCTTTTACCATGAAAGTAATTTTAAGAGTTTAAAATATTGTATTTTTATTTAAAGGTACATTTAAAAAAATGCTTCAATTTAGTAAAATCTTTTAATACATCGTTTTGGTCTGAACTTATTTGAACTCTTTATAAGCAGAAAGTCATGAGACAAAAGCGTTCGAAATGAACAATACCTACAGTTGGAAATTTCTAGAACAATGGAATTATCTATGATTTTATTTTCTCGCCTACCGTGTATTTTAAATTATGGTATTCAAAGAAAACTATTTGTATTATCTTGTATTGTATTGTATTTTTCTCGTAATGGTACGCTATACTGTTTATGTAAACAGTCTCACAAATGGTGTGACAGGTGGTGTCAACCAGACAAGATGTGATTTACTAGAAAGTAAATATTAGAGTTTCTTAACCCTATAGCCTTTACTAATGAAATAAATAGAGCGAGACATATGTGATTAGATTTGTAAATAATATTAATAAAAGACCAATGATATTCTTTGGTTTTTTATTTTCCCTATCCATATTTATAACGGTATTGAACGGGACGAAGTACTAACGGGGTTGTAAGTTAGATTTTGTGCCGAAACGTACAGGAAGAAATAAAAAAAATATTTCGTAATATTGTAGCACATATCACTTTAGATAATAGATTTTATATGTGTGTGTATTATAATATTCCTGTAAATAATTTTGTCAAAAACTGTATCAACTTGTTCCACATCTGAATTGACAAAGTTGTGTGGGTTTAAAAATCAAATAGTCTTTGTTTTAACCTCAATAGAAAACATAATTAGGAAATTAATTGTCCACTATTGAACGCGAGTCTTATTTGACAACGATCAGCCATGTTCACTACCTATTTTAATTGGTAGACGCTCTCGAGCAAAATCATACTTTGTGGTACCTACTGCAATAGTTTAATTCATCGTCACTATCAACCCTTTCATCACTGAACAACGTTGTCCTCTCTCACTGCATAATATCAAAAACTTTATAAGATTTGAAACTTGTCTACATCTCAGGTTAACAAGAAACTTGCGCTGCGCGAAATTCTGCAAGGAGACTACGGAAGCGCACCTACTGAAATGAATAAAACATTCATTTTTATATCATCCGGACGAAACTTTAAAAATATTGTCGTGATATTAAATATTTCTTCAGCTTATTTCCGTCTACGCGACGTTCTTCGTCTCAATATCTTTTAACAAGTTGCAAAGTAAATCTTGTCAATTTACATTACTTTGATTCTGTGCTCTCATCATTGTTATCTAATAAATACGAAGACTGCCTTTTTTCTATCACGGCTTAACTGAATAATAAAAGAATACTTTTCTATAGTTAATTGGATGGCTAGATAGGGCTATGTTAATTTGTCTGGTAGATTCTTAATGACATATTTAGGAACATATATTAAACGTTGTAACAAAGAGATTTTTTTAATCGTTTAAGCCTTGACCGCAATGATTCTTATATCCCACTACTGGGCTGTCTTTAATACGAATACGTGACGTTTGTTGCACACGCCAGCAAGAAGATCCAGTGCAAATTCGGAGAGATATTTTAACCCCAATTAACATTATATATACATAATTGACTTGACTTGACTGCCTCGTTGGTCGAGCGGTTGCAAGCGGGACTGCCGATCGGGAGGTCCTGGGTTCAAATCCCGTGCTATTAGATTCTTCTAATTTAGAAGTAGTGACTCGGAGTCTGGATCAGTGCCCGGTGTATGGCAATAGGCTCACCACCCATTCCATGTGACTTAAACGTAACTGGTGAAACGTGGGGGTGTGGTACACCTCTATGCCTACCCCTTCGGGGATTACAGGCGTGGTGTTACGTTATACATAATTACAAATTACAGAGTAATTCCTAACTTGTGTTAAAAATAAATTATTAACCGTACACTATTGTAATGCTATCGTGGAAGGTTCTGGCACAAACTTGTTCAGAATACAAATATTTTGGTACACAGTATTTAAATTAGTTCAGAACATAAATAACATACAGATGTAAACATAATTGTCGTAGCCTTATTAAATGTAGAGCGTTGACAAAGTTGAGCAAAGACTAAGTTCAGACGTATCGAATTGTATTAAATTTTGATGGGAAAAATAAACGTAACATCACGCTTGTAGACCCCGAATGGGTAAGCATAGGAGTGTAGTACACTCCCACGATGAAAAATGATGCTTTTTCAGTCTTGTTGAAACAGCACATTGCAGCTTCACTTTCGGTTCTTGAGTGTTGTTACAATTGAATATAGAAGAAATTCAATAAATCGAATTAATAATTACAAAATCAAATTCGCATTAAACGTATCATATAAAAAGTAGTATGTAGAAGAGAAATCACTATTTAAAAACCGGAGTCAACTCACCTCATAACCTATTAAAGTCCTCAATATTAAACACAAGCCTTTCCCGCTGCCGTCTCCAGCGTTAAAACTTTGTCCCAACCGCATTGGACCATCAAAGACGCCGCAATGTTGCTCGCTGAAGGGAAATTACCAATTATAAAATTTCACTTTGTAGCGGCGTAATCGTTAACTTTATATTTCACTAAGTATTCCTAACTTCAACGTTTAACCGATGAAAGCGCTGTTTCGACCTTTTTGTGTTATTTTATAAGCTTAATTAGAATTAACTCAGGTATATTTGGCGGAACGAAAACGTACTAACGTCGGGGTCATACCAGGGTTACATAATTACAAATATTATACTCAGACTTCTAAATAAATTTACGTTGTAAAAATTATTTTCAGCCCTTCCGTTCACTCTACATATTCACTCTCACATATTCACTCTATTAAGAGTTCATTTAAAAAAGTATTCCAAGTAGTACTTTTTTTCTTAAGCTTCTAATTATAAATAAATCAGATTTCATCTAAATCGGTTTAGCTATTTTGTCATACAAACGTAACAAACCGACATACATGCAGACGGATAAACAGATAAACAGAGTTGCCATAGCAATTATATTATTGAAATATTAATCAACCTTGACAATAGCACTGCTAACATCATTTATCTATCCTACAATCTATGCAGAACAATGCATATGTATAACAAGAAGTAGGAATTCAATATTGCATGTACAATCCGACATTCCTCGCTATCAATCCAATAGCAATGGCATTCCAACGCTCTACCTAGAGTTAAGTAATACTCTACATCTAACAAAATTAATACAGTAAGTTTAATATCATGTACGAGTTGCACTGCTCTATTATTATTGGTATATCGTCATTCCAGGTTCCTTATTTGGTAGCCAGCCACCACCGTATTCCAAATATATATTCCTTACAGACAGTTTCCCATTAAATGTTACATAGCTTAACGTCTGTTTAAATAAATTGCCTTGAAACTTTATAAAGGTTACTTACTATTCAGTTTTCATTAGTAATTTCAGTAATCAAAGCTTTTAGAGGAACAAACAAAAATGCTCTAAGGTTTATAATATTAATATATATACAAAACGCCCAATGCGTCCTAGAACGCTTATTTATGGAATGATTTGATTTATGGAATGCTCGTTCGGGCTGACCATTGTATTGAGTATTGATTTTACATTTTGGAAATGCTTCTTTTTATATTAAATTCCACTTGTTTTAGTGTTAAATGAACTGAAAAACTTGCGCATAACATAGTAATGACAGCGTAATGTCGTGTAATAGTAATATATTTATTTTAGAATGATAAAAAAAAACGAAGTGATACCCTTTTTTATTTAATTCTTCATCATGCTCATCATTATATCTTTCATCTTTTCACTGCTAGATACGGGTCTTCTCGCTGAATCTGGTCTAAGACCACAGTGTACTCAGTATCCCAAAAGCAAATTAACTGACTTAACACGCCCAGAGAAAACTTGTGAAGAAGAAACTAAGAAGCTAGGCAACTTTCTTCATGACGTAATCCTACATCGTAAGGTGAAATTTAATATTGAAAAGTACAAATTTTGTACAGAAAGAGATGCACACCGAGATTTGAACTCTTTCTCATTGGGAGACACTAGTCAGTCATCTATTTTAAAACTTTGAAGCAATGAACAACAGACAATAGAATTTCGAGAATTGTGTTCCTGTACAACCAAATCGAGAAGGCATGGACCAAGGGACATTTCCAACCAAGTGTAACTGGCCGATCGCCAATAATTCCGCGTCCCTTGTAATATACCGCGCGGATTGTGTTTTGTGGGCACGAATGGTTCTGCTTTTGACGTTAATGATTTATTTCGACAGGATCGCCATCGACGCTATTGGGATCAAGCCAGCTTGTTATTTCGATTACAAACGCTCACAATTCGGAAATGTACCAACATGCCTTTCAATAATACTGAATAAATAAATACAATCCAATAGTACTGTTTCTGTGGTCCTATTACCATTAAGTGACACGATACCTAACGAAATAATACCCCCTAAACGGATATAACTATAGGAACCGAAACCGATTCCTAGAGTCCTAATCGTAATTAGTTGTAGATATCCACAGGCGGCAACGGTAAAACATGATTATTGTGATGACGTGATAAGTGTCATAATTTATATAGGATTACTAAGTACGCTTGAAAAATTAAAAAACTCTTGATTGAAAAATTCTTAACTATTCTATCACTACACATACATGCCTAACTTGAGATGATTTGGGACGTGTTTTTCAGATTTCGTTTCTATTATTATTATTGCTTTTAAAATAAACTGGAAAGAAGATAACTGAACAAAGAATAAAATGTTCCTTTTCGCATTTCTCGTAATATATTAAAGTGCCCACTGCATAAAAGCCTGTCTGTGCAATGCACCTCAACAATAACCAGCGCCTTTTGTCGTTTCTTATCTTTCATTTAATTCGGAGACCGTTGAATTAAATATTGAAAAGATAAAAGATATACCTAAAATAAGAAAAAGATATCCCAAAGGAATAATATAATATAATATTACTCAAATCCTAAATATAAGAATGTGTTTTATTATTCAATGTTTCTGTAATATCATATACATATTATTAAGTATCATATATGTACATAATATGATACTCATAATTATGTTACCAGTTTCATTCACGTGTCCTGTGCCTCCTCAAATTGCACGATTTTGACTAAAAGCCCGATAATATTTACACCACCTCATCATACAGAGCTCATTACAGCAAAAACAATAACCTCTCAATCTCATCTACGCTCTTTATTCAGTTTTTCGAATAATAGGATTTTTTTTAATAAATCTGTCCGAGTAAGAGGTAGTCTAATGAGTCGTGAAATGATTTTTCTACTCGTCATCGTATCAAAATTTTCTGGTTTTTTTTTTGAGCCCGTTTGAAGAGAAATAGGATTTGAGAAATTATGTAATGGGTGAACATTTCGAGCAATGTATTATTAATAACAGATTAGTTTTATTTTAAGTCCTTCCCAAATGAAAAAATGCTCTGCAAATACGTACCTATTCATTGACCAGCACTTAATAGTATAAAACATACTGTTTTATGGAATAAAATACTAATTATTAGACCATTACGATGAACAACCTTTCCAAGCAATACAAAAAAATTAACCTCAATACAGCCCAAATTTTTTTCACTGTCAATCCTAATATCATTCAATCGTGTATCTAACTGAGACACATGTAGGCAGTATATTCGTACGACAAATGTTGGATCAAATCATTCTTCGAATAGATAATTTAAGATCTTCCATTATCACCGTGAACATCATCAACAGGTCTCACGATTGGACTATGGGACACCAGTCTCTCAGAATGACAATGCTTACAGCAATATTCTTTGGTGTGCAGTCAACTCATAACAAAATATTGTTAGGTATCAAGAATCAAGAGAATCCAAACTGCCAGCAACATCGACGATGACTTGAAAGACTGGAGCCTAAACTAGACTTCAACAATTAACCAATTAGAAACGCGATTCATGAATATATAACCCAGATTGCAGAGGGTATTGGAGCTTCGATATATAATCGAAAATAATTATGCAAGTACCCTTATTATAATGGACGACATAGATGGTGTTTCATCGATCGTAAAAATGGAGACTTGTGAGCCAAATGCAATATACCAACGCTTTGGTTAATACGTATTACTTCAGCTTTGAAAATATTTCTACTTTTCTTTATACATTGGGTTATTGAAAGGTACTAAATTATAACATAGCACTTATTATTATTATTATACTGTCACACCAGGTCCCTTACGGCGTAGATATAGAGCACCGAGTGCCAGATATTTCTACTATTACAAACTTGACGTGCTCCTACAATAAATTAAATAAAGAAACTTCGTGACATAGAAGAAGACAAAATCCCGATATAGTCGCAACTTAAAATTTTCAGGTGCAGCAAAATGCTGGAATCTATACGTAAGTTCGGTCTGGCATACTGTGACTTGCCAACAATGATTGACAACATAGCACATTTACTGAGGATATCGCTGGTCAACATTGACAAGAGCTACAATGAACGTACGTACGCAAAGAGCTCTAAGCATATCATTGACAACTGGGTCCACATACTACATTAATGCACTAAATCTGAGTGTTGCAACATTTGATTATACTCTGTGTCCCGGCCTATTTAACACAAGAAAATAATAAGCTGTACATCACGTACTAAGCATTTTGGAATGAAACTAAATTAAATTTAGACTAATCTTAGAACGTCAAGTTACATTGCGCAGTAATGAAATACGATGCTCTGTTACTTCGTAAAGTTTTAAGTCATTACTATTTTTCTGCTGCATATCAGAGATTCGTGGAACATTATAATATCTTCACCAAGTACAATAAAAAGTGAATTTGCTCATTATTAAACCGTAATTTTATAAAACCTCAATTAGTTCAAGGTTCTTTGTGGATGTCCACGCTTTATTTCAGCTGAACTGCCATATGACATTACCTCAAGTTCCTTTTATTGGAAACTAAAACTTTGTAGGTAATAAAATTCAACCTCATGATAGTACCTCACGCAACTTGACATTGGCTGAATATTTAAATATAAAGATATTACTAAACGCAGAAAAGTAGCATGATGGGATATACTTTGGATTTATCCACAATGAGGAAAGAAACACATGTTGAACAGTGACATTTGAATACTCCAATAAAGGTGACCGCCAAATTAATCGTAGAAAATGATCCAAATATTATTGTTGCAGTTGTTGGATTTATCTAGTTATATTGCGAACCATTACTATCAATGTGGCAAATTTTACGTTTGAAACAAAATCGGTAAAAACAAACTAGTATCCTTTACCATCCAATTTAAATATTCGATAAACTAACAACAATTTAAATAGAAGGTTGTAAATTTAAAATGCTTGCCAAAAACAAAAGTCACCATAAACAGTTCCACAATGTAGGTACTAAAATGAATAGATTATTCCTTCTCTAACCTATATCTTTTTAAACTACTTTTCCATTGCATCAGATAAATCCATCAAAACTTACAACTATAGTTGTTTGCATAGAATTGAAATGGTTGATTGAAATTTTTGTTTACCCGCTCCGATTCTGCCCAGGCGTTTGCTCTCTGAATACAACATTTCCATTCCGATGTTTCAATATCTAAAAATACGTAAAGAAAATATTGAAACTGAGATAACTATAGAGCATATCGATACAAAGCTTAATGAAAATGTGAAAATCAGATTTCATAAAATGTATTTGAAACATAAAGCTCTCAATGGAATTAATATCTACTGAATAAATGGAGATATCTGCTACCATTGTGTTTGTATTCTTGAGAGTAGATATGCAGTTTGTGACAGTAGTCCCTACGGTAGAGCGTTCTTATTCGGACTAATGTTTAATCGAAGGTATCCAAATCTTTCACATACGCCCTTATTTCACAGGATTCCCCATCATCTACTACGTCATAACAATATTGTCGGGTGCGAGTTATTTCTACGTATATCTCGGCTCCATGATTTGGTTCGTCTTCATCAGATGCCGCGAAACCGGAGACTTGGTTGCCGCAACCGTTATCTTCTCCATAGCCGCCTGCAGTATGAGTGGTGTTACCAAACTCATCTATATGCGCATTCATAAGTATTTTTTTAAATAAGGATCTTACACATTAGATTAGAAGTTTATTGTTGATCAGTATTGGGAATTACGTGTTAAAATAATTAATCCCATATTCGAAGATCTTTATAGATTTAGAATACATGATCGTTCGATTATATCCACGATTACCAAAACATGACATTATTACAATTTATAAAATAATCTGTTCGTACAAGTATAGTTAATGAAAAATTATCAAACAACAGAAGTCGTCAACACAAAGTCTATCATTTGTTTTAGCGATACAATAAAGGACATAGTCGATGAATACCTAGTATTCGATGCGTCGGTGAAACGGAACACCCGTTTCTACAAAAACCTTCTCAAAGCGCTCCTGTACGTGAAACGCCGTGCGCTGGTCTTCTCAGTGTACCTCAGTATTAACGGCATGGTCTACATAGCCACTGCCATCATCCAGCCTGGAAGACACTTCGCCGAAGACTTGATTGTCATATACGGTAACATTTAATATTCAACTTCCATTATTTAAGATTTATCTCTAAATATCTTTAAGTCTTGTGCGTTATTATTAAACTCATTTCTTAGGTATAACAGAACATGTATGCATGTTGTCACAAGTTATTATTGTAATTAATAGTAAAGCTTAAGTCATTTTGCAGTATTCCGCATTTCATAATCAATCATACTTAACAGGTCTTGAACCAATGTATGAAACGCCAAATTACGAAATAGCCTTCACGTTGATGGCAGCCGGCGTATACTACGGAATAAAAGCAGAAACAAACACGTGTGCTTTCGTCACAATCCTGGCTGGCTACGCAGAAGCGCTGATGCTAGCCTTGAGTGAGGAACTAGAAAATCAATGGGATGACGCAAACGCTTTTTATGACACCAGTGCAAGTACCAATGGAGTCGAAGATGATGCCAATAAAAATAAAATCCTTAACGACTACATCCGAAATCAACTGAGAGATATTGTAACGAAGCACAAAATAAGTATTAAACTAGTGGGACAGGTTGAGAATATGTTTCGAGGTGCAATTACTGCGGAATTTTGGTGGGTAATATCAGGTCTGATTGCGGAACTGCTGGGTGGCCTAGAAAACACGTACATTCAACTACCATACACCCTTCTCCAGGTAGCGATGGATTGCTTCATTGGCCAGAGACTGATAGACGCCAGCTTGACTTTAGAAAACGCTGTTTATTGCTGCAAATGGGAGAACTTCGATAAGTCCAATCAGAGAACTGTATACCTAATGCTGCTCAACTCGCAGAAGACGCTGAGGCTGTCGGTGGGAGGCCTCACAGTACTGAGCTTCACGTGTTTCATGTCAGTGCTGAAGACAATATACTCCGCTTACACAGCTCTGCATTCCAAAATGTAAATGAACATCAAAACGTAAACGCCATGACGAATAGCTTAGACGTTATTAATGACATGTAGATTATATTAAAACCAAAAGCGCATTTCATATGTACGTATATAGCAATAAATTATTATAATAATGCGAAAGTTATTTTTTTCCGTAATAACCGACGTTCATATGAAACTAAGACCTTTAACGGTTTTTGATAAAATTTGTTACAGTGACGGGTAAAACCTTTTAAAACGGTTCCTTATTCTTGAAGAGAGTAGCAGACGACAAGGCAGGAATTGCAAATACCCTCTACAGCTCATGGCTACTGAAACCTATCCCGAACAGACCTGTTAATGTCAGTTATAGGTATAGTTCAATCAGTGTTAGTTGTTAACAACACAGCTTTATTAATAATAATTAGTAGTAAAAAAACTGCAGGAGTAAAACTCTTAGTATTATTAGTCCAGTCAGTATATACATTAGTATAAGCTCAGTTAGTGATAGTTTCTACACTAATCAAAGTTGGTCACAGAGGCAGTGATACTCCCACTAAACAGTCGTCTCTAATAATTGACCAACATCTACACGCTTCAGACCGAAATACAAATTATTATGGCTCACTATATAAATAAATTTAAGGGTGATAATATTGCGAATGTCCAGCTCCTTATCACTTTTTAAAGTACGAAAATTAATGTAGGATTAAACAGGTCTCTAAGGATAGAGATATTTAGCATTCACGGCTTCGGAACTAGGACGACATAATTTTAATAATAAATACGCAAACGAAGTCAAATGCAATAGCTTATGATTTTGTATTATTAAGATATATAATCTCTAATTACTTAAGACCTATTAAATACTCCATGGCACGGTTATATATTCAATATTCAAAGCATGTTATTTTCACACTACACTTGATCCACGGTGGTTGAAGGTAATTAATTGCAATAGGTAGATTTATTATTCATATTTCTGCTTCGCGGGCGATAATGACATATGTATCTATTTTGTGTTAGATCAGTAATTACAACTTCAGTCGAAAGGTGTTCGTAGAATCAAAGGCGAAATATTTGTGGATTTATTTATAACAAATAAATAAATCCTGGAACTAGTTCGAAATTTTTCAAGTGGTTTTATTTATACCTACACAGCTCCGACCTTTCGTAATTTTGGATGGTAATTGCATCTTTAAATTAAATGTTACATTTAAAAGGTTGTTAAACTGCGAGTTACTAAATAAGTCGTCTGTCAAAGGTTCTCATTTTCAACAACATTCATAAATGGTAAGCTTTGATAATTCACAAAAGTTACCAAAAACGTTACACACTTCATCGAGTCAATAAGTGCGTTAAACTTTTTGAGAATGTTCTAGAGACCGCCCGAGCCACTCTCGAACATATTAGCGGCTCTTCAAATGGCAACTGCGGATAAAATCACTTCGGAAGTCACAAAAACCACAAAGCCGGGATCAAAGTCACCCTTACGTAGATTCAAATTCTGCCGAAAATTTACCGAGTTTTATGGAATCGGGCGATTTTGTACGGATTTTTTTTATATTATTGGCTTTGACACAATTCGAACTTCAGCACTATAGTATACCTGCCCACACTTTTATTTAGGAAGTATCTATAGAGCAGATCGAATTAGATAAAAAGTTATAACGCAAAAAAGGTTATAAGTTTTTCATTATCTCTTCAAATTTATTTGCAAATAATAATCTGATGATGATAACTTAAATTCAAAATGAAATATACAGAGTTTATTCATTAGGACCACAAATACAGTTAATGAGCGTCATACATCACAGTATTCATTCGTACATCGGATTCATTGAGGTACCAACGACATCGACATTACGAGAAATTCTAAAGTAACAGAACCAGTCTCACATAAACAAAAATTCTTTTTAGATAAAATACTCAAAATATTACTTCGAAGATAAAGAAGAGACATGATTTTCAGCACACAGAGCGTCTCAATAACACTGTCATTTTGTCGTGTATTGCTCGATCTGTCCTCGTTTAAGTTCACGTAATTATTTTTTAAAAAGTAAAATCCCCTCTTGTTCATATCCGCTATCATTATTACTTACCTTATACTACAAGTAGTCAATACTTCCAGTTCTGACTTTTTTAAGACTAGTTGGATAAAATAAATATTATCAGCATATTCAATAATACGAGTAGGTTGACATTAAGTAGTAGGTAGGTTGCAAGTTTTCCGATGTTTTAACTTTTTAAGTCACCGTTGCAACAATTGATAGTTTTTAAAATCTATATTACCCTGTAAAGAGGCGCACGCTACGTTTTAAACCTAGAATCTGGGATGCTAAGCCACTAAACTATTACGCTTTCAATAATTAATTCAATCGACCCATTTGTCATTCCACTGTTGGAATATGGGTCTCCTCTCATATTGAGTGGGTTAAGGCCGTAGTCTGCCACGCTGGCCAAGTGCGGGTTGGCAGACTTCAAACACCTCAGAATTTTTTTTTTTTTTTTATAAATTCTAAGGTGTGCAGGTTTCCTCACGATGTTTTCCTTCACCGTTAGCAAGTGATAT
>DWME01005266.1:0-15137 GCA_018244795.1 Parelbella ahira ahira | reverse complement strand
AGAGGTGCGCGCCATGGATTTGAACCCAGCACCGCCGGAGTGAGAGGCTGAATTCTTAACCACTAGGCTATCACTGCATTTAATCACTTTAGGTACGGGAAAAGAGAAAAACTAAAAATACTGTAAACTTAATATTCTTCGGGTGGATAGCGAATTTATTCACCTTGCACTTTTATTTACTAAAAAGAAAGCGGGGATTAACCATGCTATTGGAATTTATGAATAGTTAGTGCCATCGCTCATTAACAAGTTTTGAATATTCATAATAATATGAGAGATAACATCGGCGTTGCTGACATTGGAGCGCAAACCTTGATCGTGACAACAATCACGTGTCACGTGGTCGTCGGCGAGCTAGAGACAATCGGTTAAGTGACAATCGATGCGATAATGTCCAATTATAATTATAATCTATGAGCCGATAATACACTTTTATACGTTACGACCAAGATACCACAACTATCTGCGTCTACAAACAATTAAAGCTATAACCGCGATTTCGTTGTGAATTTACAAATCGTTTTCTCCCCGTGAAGTATAAATATATTTTTGCTCTTATTCGACATTGATTCTGTCAATGGTAGAATCTGAATATATCACTACGTAAAACAAGTATAGTGTGTCATCTTGTAAAATGTATAGTATTCAATGGTAAATATGTATATGGTTTCGCCTGGAACAGTACCACCGCCGCACCTATTTCCACTGCGAAAATGTTGTTATTGAAGACTGTGTTTCGAACTAAAAATGAGGGTTTCAGTTCCAGGTGTTCTCTGCAGACGAACACTTCAATGTTCAAGAGTAGTAATGCGTGAGGAATTAACTTCGAATTGAGGGGATGCTAAGTAATTCCATACAAAATATCCCTATAGTCATAGTAACAATTCTCACAGTTTCATTAGTACCAATGAAACTAACTAGAAGTCTTACTAATAGTCTATGTCAGCTGAACCAACCGATACTGAGAATAATATTCCCGCAGTACTGTCTGAGTTTGGTTGCAAGTGTCCATTGGTGTCAGTCATCTGTGCCCTAATTTTTTCACACAAAAGAAATGTAGGTATGTATATGTTTAAATGATAAGTTATGTATGAGTATGACAAGATAATATGATGTTTAAAGTATAGGCTGGAATACTATAAAAGGACTTTTCAGTTATTTTCAAAGATCCTGCTGCCATTGAAGTTGAAGATTATGATGATGCTGTCATTAATAAATTTCTAAACATTAAATGCGACGGAAACCATAGCTGTAATCTTAGTGTAGGCATTGATTGTTAAGTTTTTAGAGGAGCTACAACTCATTGTCATCTAAATGGTTTTTACTTGACCGCCAAAACTGCCCATTACCGCGGTCTGCGCTCACGGAAAAAATTCCAAAGCTGATTGTAGCCTCTTAAAAAAATCTTAAATAGAAACATTGACCTTTACCCACTGACTTAGGATCGAGACCTTGCGCTTAGATTACTTTTTGGTCCGTTATGGTATTATTTGTTGGTATATCAAACGATAAAGGGCCTGCCCTTGGTGACTATCAGTCGAAGGTCACTAGATCGATTCCTAATGGTTTTTGTGGATGATTTTTATGCATGGCTGAAATTTCCGCGTCTGCTTCCTTCCTCGTCGGCCCGATTGCACAATGCAGCGTTCCGCGCTGAAGGTCGTTAATTGTTTGTATTCTAATTGATACTTCTCTGACGCCCTAAGCGGTCGCGCTAATGGAATGAACGAATAATCTTTCTAAACAGATAGAAAAAAAAAAATTATTTTCCTAAAAATTGCGCCGCCACCTACAAATGACCACGATGGAGCGTGAACGAGCCTGAAGAAACCAATTAGTCATTCTCTGAATCACGTCGCGTGAAGCAACGCGCGTCACCTGTTGTGTCAGGTTACCCTAAACATGATACTTGATGAATAAGAAAGGCAACAAAAGTAATATTTTTAGAAAGCTTCCTAAAAAATTTAAACCTGTATCTTTGTTGTTTAAAATAAACATTTACTTTCGTTACTATTGGCTCTTCTGTATTATTCAGACTATTAACAGTTATGAATATTTATACTTTTAAACTTTTCAGGTTTACCAAATATTGATAAATCACAATACAAATTTATGGCTCTGCCACCATTAAGTTATGTGTACACTTTGTACTCTAGCTTTACAAAGTTATCTTCATTTATACATACGCTACTCTTTCTGTTATTGATAAATCTTTTTCTATTCACACTTTTCTGAATTAGTGGTGTTTCGTGGTGTAGTTCCATTGCAGTAGCTTACTACTGAAGGTTAGTACTACATATATTCAAAATATGCTAAATAAGTTGCTTATTTTCTTCTTTACGGAAGAAACACCTGCTCTTCTTTCTGTTTTAACATTGTTTACTGCGATAATTCCGAACAATGGAACAACATATCGACCCATTTGTCATTACACTGTTGGAATATGGGTCTCCTCTCATATTAAGAGGGTTAAGCCCATAGTCTGCCTCGTTGGCCAATTGCGGGTTGGCAGACTTCACACACCTTAGAATTTTTTTCTAAAACTTCTAAGGAGTGCAAGTTTCCTCACGATGTTTTCCTTCGCCGTTAGTCAGTGATATTTAAATTTAAAACGCACTTTTTATAAAGAGGTTGTGCGACATGGATTTGAACCCACCACCCCCGGAGTTAGAGGCTGAATTCTTAACCTCTAGGCTATCAAAGCTGCTATAAGCAATAAACAAACTGACATTTAATTCGTTGTGCAGACAAGTTATTATTATAGTTTCAACCTTGATGAAAATGAAAGAAATGATAACCGTGGCCTAATGGACCGATAAATCTAGGGATTACCTAACCTACTATTGTACCGTCACGCAGTAGCGACCAATTTTTGTTAAGTTTAAAGACAATTGAAGCGTTAATCTTCTGAAAAGACTGTCACGTGATCGCCTGAATGCCCCAAATCGATTTTTATTTGTTCTTCCCTCCGAGGTCACCCATTGATACAAGAACTGCGGAAGTTACGGCCTATGACTCTTATATTTCTGAATCCAACGTTCCATGTTCAATGTCGATTCCTTGCAGATGATGAATGATTATTGTGATTTATCTGATGATAAATGGTCGAATAAATGCAATATATTTTAATGCGTCTGAAGACAATCCGTGAAGGTTTTTGTTTGTATACATAGTTCACTGTCTGATGTTGTTGGAAAAATTAAATGTATGCTTGAGTTTCAGGAGAAAGATGAATAATTTCCATATGAGAAATGCACTGTTAATATTTGAGTCATTAGAAGTTTTGAGTTCGTTTTAATAATACTCGATATAACTACCGGTTCTATTTAACAATTTGCGGACGACTTAAGAAGATACTCTTACTCCGGAAATTTAAAAATGAGTTTTGGTTCTATTTTAGCTGAAGGGCTGAATAACGAATCAGTAATTTGACCGCAAATTGGCGCATGAGAAACAAAAGTTGGACGAAAACAAAACCGCAACGGCAAGTGTCCGTGACCGTGGCTTGCCGAAACTGAGAGTGCCGGATCTGGAGCGCGGCTTGCGCAAGCTCCCACACTGACGCGATGAGGTGCACTCGTCCAAACAACAGCCGCTGGCGCCGCCCGGCCTCGTTGACATTCCTTTAATGTTACACATTTCGTTTATATTTAAACTTGACCTTTCAGAAATCCTTCCATCCAGCACGGAACCGATTTCCTCATTGACAATAAAACGGGTAGGACTTGTCTCGAAACGTGCAAGCTCTCTCATTGGTACAAATTATTGATATAATTAAGTCACCTGTTTCACTTGATTTATTTGTATGAACATATTATTATTGTGTGTAATAAATATTGTCAACGATCACCAAAGCACTAAGAACAAGATGAAAAATTTTGCTTATTTTACATAATTCCAAAGACGATTAAATATTCAATCTGTGAACTGCAAGCGTGCGAACAAATAGTCACATCATACCTTCACCTCAGTTACCGCGCCACGCTTCCGCGTACCACGCGTCACCGTTCACTTTCACTGCGACGAGACGTGGGGATACTGCCTCACTCAGCTACGGTACCAACGACCACTAGATCGACTTCGCCAAAACAGCGCTTAATACCCAAGTGCTACGGTGCAATATTCAAAGCTTTTTATTATCTATGATTTTTAATGATCACACCTATAAATATCTAATTTGAACTGAGTGGTCGGTTACATAAAGTTGAATTTTGATTGGTGATAACCCAAAGACGGCCTTCAAGGCCGCACGTAGTGATTTCGTAGTTTACTTTCTATAGCGGTCAGTGGTCACAGCTTTTGGCGTTTGGGATTATGGTTTTTAAAATTATTCAAGGTCAGCTACCTTATATGGTGGTTATGCATCGAAATCGAAAGTGGATGAGGGCAACGATCTCTATCTCGTAGACGGTGTAACTTCATTCATTAAGAGGAGACATATCATATAGTAATATTATTAGTATGTCACATAGTATTTAGCTTCCCATCCTTGTGACATCCATGATGACTTTCTCGAGGAGCCTATAGTATGCTGTAGCTCTTCACATATACCACAAATTCATGAGAATTCGCTCTTTGTTCCAAAGCATTCTCAACAATGTTAGTCCTCAATCTTTTTCAGGACTTATATGCGTACATCAAGGATTTGATCATATCAGCAAGGCGAAAATGTTAAAAAATTTGCTTGTTGAACATTAAAAGTTAATTATTATGAAGAAAACGCTTAGAATCCCGGAAGTGAAGTCCTTTGTCTAGTTATAAATGCGCAAATAAAAACATGCTAAAGTAACCTTGTTGCAAAACGAGACGGTAAGTAATGGTCAATCGTTACATTCAAGGAATTGATTCGAATTAAATATACAAGTGTCCAAATTAATGATTCAAACGAAACGCTTATAAATGGTACTATAGTTGAGAAACGGTTCGTTTTAGAGTGCGCCAGTCGCGCACGGTGTGCATATTTTGTACACTTTCTCTTGGCACTAACGCTCGCGAACGTGATACAGAGACCTATTGGAATACAACTATTAATGCTATTTCTTTACATTACATGCGACATATTGAACAATACAGGTATCGATTACGAAAATGTTTTAATGAGTGAATAAGGTTACGGAGAGAGTTATGATTATAGAAGGAGCACGACATTTGTGTAAGGATAGAGATGTTTAGCAGTCTGTGTTATCTGTCTGCTCTATAAATGACTTAGCCTAATACTAATAATGATGGCGACAATCCTAATGATGATGATAAGAATAATGATGATGAACAATAGAATCAAATAACAGTAATGACGATAGTGTTGTTACAAGCGAGAGTGATTTCGTACACATTGTAAAAATTCGTTTAGGTGCTTACGTTCCACGGCATGTTTATTCGTCTTTGACTTTGAAACGTCTATAAACCGCGGCCTTGGAAAGGGACTGCGTGCACGGAAATGTTTTTAACATACGATTACGCGTGATAAACAAATATTATCTTTTCTGGAAACTTTTCGTTTACTGTATAATTAATTCGACGTTGATACATATATGTAGATACCAAAGGGAAGCTATAGTGTGCCGAAATTCAAATATTATGTACATATACATAAGACTAAGGATAAGGATTAATTTCGATTAAAATACAATTCGAAAATATCATCGCTTAGTAGCTTGCGGCGATGAGAATTTTTTAAATCTTTACCAGATTGGAGAGAATCTATGAGCATAGCGTGTACGGCAAATACAAAATATTTGACCACATTTATTTAACAACATTGCTAATTCATGTCGAAGAGAATAATGTATTTTTCGGGGAGATACAGCGAAAATTTACTTAGGTGACTAAGTCAATCGAAGTTGAAAGTTCAGAAGAACGTTGTCATTTAAAATATGCATGAATCATTGTTGAATACTTATAGGTCTTCTAAGTCACGTTTTTTAGGAACATTTAATAGGATCAGATAATAAGAGCTTGAGATAATTCTAAGTGTTTTATGAGTATATACAGAATGAAGCTGTTCAATCTAAACTTGAAGCCCACATTACAATTGCGTTTACGCGTCGACCTTCACATTTGGTCAATGTTGACGGAGCGCCGCCGAGTCAACATACCAGTTTGAAATCTGGTTATACTCATGCTGCTAAAGCTGAAACAGTTGTTATTAGTACCGAGATACCTCGCGCTGAGAATTATACAGTTCGCGAAGAAGTTTTTGAATTAAACTGTCGTTACGATATAATAATTTCGTTTAGTTTTTCAACGTGGAGTTGTTGTTAATGAAAACGTTACACAGCATTAACACTTCGTTCAATCGAGGAAAAGATTTAATTTTTAATGGAAGTTTCTAATGTGATTTGCAGTTTTTATTTATTGGCGATCTTGGAGTAATTATAGCAAAAACGTAGGAGAGGAAGATTGATGATGGATTGCACAACTATAAATGTGGAAAGTGCTTTTCCGCTGTTTCATTTTCCTAGTAATTACTCGTTCTTTATGTTTCTTCTGTCGCAGTAATCGATGTTGCATTACTGTATCGTTGGATAGCAACTAAATTACTTTAGTCTTTGAACAAGTTAACTCATGTTTTACTGAAGGTCATATGGTCACTTTCAAGTCCAGCTTGTTAGCATGATGTTAGCCTGAAAATGTGATATATCATACGTTTGCAAGAAGTTGAGAGGTTTATATAGTAGATACTCGTGTACATGGTATATAAAAAAGCGGACAAATGTTATGGCAACAATAGTTTAGTCGTATCACTACTACGGGTGGAGAAATTACGATATGTTAATCTTACTAAAGTCAATCGCTGTAAAATTGTTTATAGACAGCGAGAACTTAAGTGATGCTACTATTAGGTACTTATAAATTAATATATATAGGGAACTTATAAAATTTTGTTATTTTCTGCTTATTGCGTTCTTTAAAAATATGATGCACAAAGTATTTTCGCCGCCACACCAAAGGGATCGAATTCAGCTTGGGCCCACAAACTCGAGGACACGGCATTATATTAAGATAGGTTTCATGATCGAAGTGTTCACCTTGCAAAGTGACCTTCAAGCGTGGCATTATGAAACTTGCGCTTTTTCCTTACGCTCGTTACGATGTCGTGTCGTAATCGTTACGTCCCCCGACCAATGATACGAGACGATGTTGTTGTACGGTGCAACGGAAAATAAGACGAGTTTCAAATACAGTAGGGTCTAGTCTTCATTGCGGTACGAAGTTGAGGAAATAATCTTAGATATAAACTAAATAGAGGTCGTTTACGCTATTTCATTTATAATAATTATTTTTCCGTTATTCCACGCAGAAATATGTTAGCTTTTCATAACAACGCGGAAATATATAAATAAACAGCCACGTAATAGTAAAAAACGAATTGGTACGTATTGTGTTTTCAAATGTACTTGCGATGCTTTTAAGAAATATTTTTTATATTAATTCAAAATATTTGTAATTATTTTTTTACTGCAAACTAGTCGCAGACAATCTGCTAAGAAAGAAATGTAATGTATATTTCTGTAACGACTGTATGCTCGCAGTACCTAAGTGTACCAAGTTTTCAGAGCTGCAACGACCACCTCTTGTCGTGTGAAATAGATCTTCACTTTTATCCATGAAGGTAAATGACATAGATATTCACTGGTCAGTCTGTATACAGCATTATTATATTCATCTAGCTAGACGTTTCCTAAAAAGAATTCCTTACGTTATCTCAAAAATTTTCCAGACGTCACAGTTTTGGAATCGTTTCGATGTACGGTTTTTTTATTGTGACGCCCTAAGCTTCGATAGTCGACGAACTGACAAACAGACGAGAGTCGAAACGCAAAATTAATATCCCTTGAGAGTGTCGTGTATAAATAGCCTGAGATATAATAGCGCCGGCCGAGACTTGGCTCGCCGGCGACAAGGCGAAGGGCGATGGGCACGGTTCCGTATTAGTACTCGTATATTATGTAGTAATATTATTTGTACGTTTCAACGTACTCATTAGAACATAACCTTTCGCATGTATTTCAGCAGAGAAGTAGCAGAATGTAGTACTCCCACGTTCACCTACGGCGTGTGCTTATTGCCAAACGACGTACAAAAATTTAAACTACGAGTAATCATCCGTATTTATTAGTGATAAAAACTAATCAAGCACACTAATACATATATCTCACTATTAAAGTAGTTCATAGTTGGATGGCGACGGTGGTCGCTAGTGACGAGATTTTACTATTTATCTCTTTCTAAACTACATTTCGCGTTCACTTTTACTTTCAAATTCACGAAACAGTAGCAGTTATATGACGAGAGTGAAATTAATTCTATTCTAGCTTCGATCACGATAAATGTCTTAGAATTGACTAGAAATTAACATATTATTATTTACTAAGTTGCAGAAAATATCGAGAGATTTGGTAACAATAATGTCTGTCTAAACAAGAGAACTTAATTACAATATTATAAATATATTGTAAAGTATATGAATATTTAATGCACATAACGTATCATATAATAGGTAATGTTATCCGCTATTTCTGTTGCTCGAAAATTAAAATAAATCCCTATGAATATTGCTTCCATTATACCACACTCATTTAGGGAGGAATCAAAAAATGTAACCTCGAATCCTAAAAATTAAAAGTTTTACCATTAATAATTTCAATACTAAGATATATACGGCTGTTTTTAGAAAATCGATGAGACAGATATTTTTTTATGGATTAACAATAACTATTTTAAGTGTCTATATTTTAATAGTGTCTCCTACATAAACAGTACAATAAAGTCTATTAGATGTAGACTGTTATGTATAGTTTAAAAGCACAAGTGAATTAATTTGCATTTAATTTATTGTATAATATAAGTAATCTGCAAATAAGCTAATATTGGGTTACACAATATCTGAGTGGAATACATTATTTATTTATTAAATAACACATCCAAAGTTTCGCTGACGTCAACAAATTCAACGAAGATTTAATGTAATGTCGATATAATGAATTAATTTAACATCAGTAGCTATTGAATGACATCAATCCGTCTCATTATGAGATGAAACCCGTGTCTAATAGTGGTACGATGAAAAGTTGATGATGATGAAGGATTTAAAGTTAATTTGTTTACCTCCACGTCTATAATCTGAAGTACGCAAAGGAATGTAGAATTTTCTAAGATTTGTCTGTTATATATTAGGTAGCAACATGTGAATACCATATTGCCAAATACCGGGCAATAATCTTAACTAAGATCTACTACTAAGAATTCAAAGTAAGGAAAATCTAATAGTAGGTACCCGACACAGGAATCGAGCCCAAAGTCTAGGGATCAGCAGTCGCGCTGGCAACACACTCGACTAACGAGATAGTCAGTCAATAATTATTTGTTTTTAATTAAGTACTTTATAGTGTCAGAGATGGTCAAGGGTTGCCCATCCCTCACTATCTGTTGATCGCTGGTGACCTCTACAATGATAACTTTTAAAAGACCTCTAACGGTTACAGTCGGCTGGCAGATTTAGTCCGTTTACTTCCGCGTACCGAAATAATACCTATGCCTCACGGCGGCAATGCCAATCGAAATTGCGTTTAGTCGTTGTGGCCATTTTTATTTTTTTATTTTTTTTTGTTCTATATTTAAATAAACACGGAATTATATTGTCTTTATTATTTTCAAATGGTGCATTATTCGAAATTTTAGATTTAGAAGGAATTTTCAGATGGTATTATTTTTATTTGTCGGTTGCGACATAAGCCTCGTTTGAACGTAGCCTACACACTTGGGAAGATTATATATGTATATGTATATGTCATATCCACTGCATGACATATGACGTATGGCGCGTCACACCTTTGAAAAGATGCCATAAAATATTTGACGTTAATGCAAATAAAAAACGATCTGCTCGAAGAGTGCACAGGTGGAGTGCACAGAGCATGCATTACTGAACAATGCAGGTGCAAGAGCCATGTGGCGCTTGTTCCATGGGAACGCAACGAGTAATGCATTTATCCATCTTTCCACACGGTCAACATATGACGCATTCTTTTAAAGAAGATCGGCCTATGTGACCATCGTGACTGTGATAACTACGCTAGTAACGAACCGAAAGCATTTTGGACTGTATCAATATGTTTATTGTTAAAAAACTGAAATGTGATCAGGCACGTGTCCATGATTGTACGAGATGGAATCTGTTAAAATCTACTTTAAGGTGATTGTTTATAGAATACGGCAACTATGTATATAGATGAAATAGGAATGATTGAATTTTCTCGTATCTTGTGCAAGTTGTTAGTTTACCAAATCTAATTTCACTTCTATTATACATATTTACGTGTTTGTGTGTTTGTTTAGCGTTCCAGATGAGCTGAAATCTTGTTGATCTAGATCTAAGTAGCCTTTAAGTTACACGATTGTGTCTTGATAAACGAACGTAAAAATCCTTTTTTAATATCCAAAGTTATATCCAAGTAATATTACTTACAGTATATTAGTGTTAAGTATTCGTTAAACTACGGTAAATAACTACTTAACAGTCTTTGACGGTGAGGCCATATTACCACCATAGACTATTTAAATATTTTTAGTGTTTGTCGTATTGTCTCTTTTTATGTAGAAATCAGTTCGCGTTTGGTTGCAATCGTACCTGATGGAAAGCGAGATGCAGCCTAGAATGTACCACGCTGCCCTAGATAGTGCTTGTTCGCTCTTCTTTTGAATAATTCCAGGTTATACGAGTCAGGAAAGATGGACGCAGACAGAGAGTTCCACTCTTTCTATTCTAGTCTATTAGCAAACGTATGTAACCGGCTATAATTTACAGCATTGCTGCACAGGATGCAACGATTATAATACCGATACTTCTGCCTTGAATCCACAACAAGTGATGATGTGACATGACGTCCAGGCGAGTCGGCAGACAGGAAAGGCAAAGGTCGGCCGGCACTTGCTCGATGGATTTTATTACGAAACAGGACAAACTATTTATAGTTCCGATACGGGGAGATACTGATCTCCCTTGAACAGCGGTGTTCATGCGTCCAGAGGGGCGGAAGGGGGCGGGAAGGGAGGCTAATAGGAAGTACTCGGCGGCAATTTTGCAATCACTGCGTTAACTGGTGATGAGCGGTGGCGGCGGGACGAGCGCAATTGCATCGTATTCAGGTGTTGCACACGTGGGGCGCGTGGGATTGCCGCTATCGGAACTGCGAAGATCTAATACATGGTGATCTGTAAATCGTATCATTCAAAATATTATGCTCGAATTGACATTAACGGTAAAAACGGCCTTAGAACATTACCGTTTCGTGTGTCACAGATATGTAACATTGTTTGTGTTGTTAGTTGTTCAGTTTAAATGAGTAAGTTAAAAATGTTTAGCATGGTAATGGGAGCTTTAGCAAAGCTCATACTTTGAAGCGGCTTCGGCCTCGTCCGTGAGAGAAGCGCGCGGTACACGTAGCCCACGTTGGGGCAGGTTCGCAAGAGCGCGATGTTACGAGATGACGTCGCGACTCCGCCCGACCTTGTCGGAACAACTTTCAACCCGGAACTCGCAGCCGTTTTAGGGTTTACAGCAGCCGTTGGGTTTTATATCGTGCCCTATTATGGAGCTCACTAAGATATGTATGGATATCGTGTTGCTGAATGCTGCAAATGGCGCTATTTGTCATTTTCGAATTTTAGTAGAATTTGCGCTTTGTGTGATGGTGTTCGATTACATAAAGGATTTGTCAGACTTTGCATAATTGACTTGTTTGTTGGTCAAGTAATTGGTAAACCTGAGCGGTAGACCAGGCATAGTGGGTTCGCACCCGTAATGATTGTTTGTTCTCTGTATGGTTGTTAAATTATTATCTATAGATAAATATTTGAAAATTATATGTGTGTCAGCTGTCTAGCCGATAACTCTATCAGCTACTATAAACCAGCCTGTACCTACTTTGGAATCAAATGGCTATCACAGACAAGTTAAAAAATATTAATATAGAACCTCGCTGAAAGAAAAGTGTATGTGTGCCTACATAAGTTGATACTTATTGAAAAAATTATGCAAGACCATTTTATGGCTAAACTTTTACAGTGTATATATAGAACGATTGAAAACCGCCGCTGAGGAAAGTAAGAACAGTAGGTAACATGCGCGCACCGTTTACAAATGATAAACACGTTACGACTCAAACATCGGGGAAAACCGTGTTTCAGTTAATGTAAATGTCTACATTTTAAAGTTTTATCTCAAGGTCTACCGAGAAACGTAAATAAAAACCTTTATATTCCTTATAAAATACACAGCCAAGGTCCGTTTACAAGGTGCGATATGTATAGGAATTATGTTTATCTCGTACGTGGAAAAATACCTGCGTGTGAAAAATCAACATTGTATCGAATCTATCCCGCACTCGTACGCGCACCTACACTGATCTGCCTCAACGTAACAGTTTCGTTTTAACAAACAAACATGCGTAATATCGTGTGTTTGTTTAGTTTTATCATTGTTAGTGGAAAAATATGCTATATATACGATGGGTGGACCTTGAATGGGCACTTACGAATTGAGCCGGCCCGACTCGAGGTTGCGCCGCCTTCCGTCATCGTGATAAACACGGCTCGAGCGCGCGTGTGTGCGTGCGTGTACATGTGTGTTTGGGTGTGTGTGAGTGCAACTGCGTGTATGCGTGCGCGTGTATATACCATGTGTGTGTGCGCGAGGAGATCGATCGAGTTATAGGTCAATTTTGATAACTGAAATAATATGTTTATTCCTGTATTCCCTTAAAAACCGAAGTGACAGTAATACTGTAATACCTAATTTTGCAAAGAAAATTTAACTGGCGCATATAGAATATATTCATGTAATCATAGATATTAATGATATATATGTATTTTAAAATGTATTATTTCGCAATCGAAACCTTAAATTACGATCTTGTTTAGTAAGCTGCAGGATTTCATTTTCAATTGTGCGGTGCATAATCGGGAAATCAATTCAATGCCTAGGTATTCAATGCCTAGGTATTCTATAGCAAGGTGAATAGTTAGAATTACAATGGAACTCTATCTACAATTTGTAAGACGTTATAAAAATATTTTTAAATATAGATTTAGAAAAGAAGAATAACTCTAGGCCACACCTCCTAATATTAGCAATGTGAATGACAATGTGGCCTAGTGATGGTGTGAACGCTGATATAGTAGTCTATGACCACAGTCCCGTGTAGAGACGCTACCGTTATTCCTATTTTCCCGTTTTAAAGAGTGTGGTAGACATATACAACTAATATTTAACGTGTGCAGATTCAATTTGGACATTTAACAACCAAGAAACTAAACTCTAGAAAAGCTGGCCTACGTATACAGAATAGGTAGATTTATTGGCTTCAGTAACTACTTATTAGTGGCAATAATATCGACACAATCTTGTAACAACTGGCACAATAGCATCAGGTCGTAAACTATGCCGAAATTTTGCTATGGCGATTAGATAGCTGATAAACGACACAAAAAATTCTGAAAAACAATGAATTATATAGTTGTATAGACTGACTCGTTGGTCGACTGGTTGCAAGCGGGCCTGCCGATCGAGAGGTTCTGGATTCAAATCCCGAGTCGGGTACCTACTATTGGATTTTTCTGATTTAGAATTTTTAGTAGTGACTCGGGGTCTGGATCTGTGCCCGGTGTATGGCAATAGGATTACCATCTATTCCATGGGACGTAAACGTGGGAGCGTACTACACTCCTCTGCCTACCCCTTCGGGGATTACAGGCGTGATGTTATGTTTATATTACGGATTCCTACACTTAAACACGGAAACAAATATTTGTGCTTATCACACAAATCTTAATTCTCGGTGGTAATCGAACCCATACTCCTCAGCAATAAGGTCATTAACTACTAGACCAACAGCCCAGTAGACCGTTCACATTCTTATGAAACTATAGTATATTATGTAACTTAATCGACAAGTGATAAAGGATCAGTACTATGTACCAATACACGCTTCTTCGTAGAAGAAAACTAGACATTTGGACTCCGTATCAATTGACAGATATTTCTGCAATTCGTATTTAATAACTCTGTACTGATACATCGTTGGTTCTCTCTGTTGTGTGTAGACCAGTATGGATTATTTGTGGAAGGTGATTATATTAACTATTTGAAGTTTCCAAACTGCCAAACTATTCTACAAAAGCAATGATCTAACGGGCAACTAACGACCTAGCTATTACTTAACGTAACTGGTTGCTCTTCATTTACTGCTGCTGCTGCTACTTTTACTATACTTATTACTACTCGTGTACTTACCGGGTAAAAATCTCATCGAGTAAAAAAGATAGGATGGCGTTTGATAAATAGGAAGGGTTGCATTTGAACACATTTGGTGGCCAGCCCACCGCCCGTCACCGCGCTCCTTCCTGCAACAATAAGGGATGCAATTAGCGACAGTGATACTGCTGGAACTGCTGCTACAGTACTGCTGTTGATTTTCTACAACGATTGGGACACAAAACTATAAGGGATACAATTAGTCATCGCGGTTAAAGGACTGCAGATCGAATTTCACGTGCGTACTACGTATAAGGGGCTCTAGTAATTGCTGTTGGTGATGACGCAACGCAATCGATTATGAGCTTTATGGTGTTGGTAATAAAGACCAGTTGATGTGTCCTCGTGAAATGAAAGTAAAGAACTCCAATGGTTCCGACCGGTCCGGCCAGCGGGCCCTTTCTGTACGCGATCCTCAATTAACCGCTTCTTGCTAACGTAGTTGCTTTCTGATTTATTGTCGCGCTCGCTGTGTGGTCTGCTCGTGCTCCGATACGGATTGGCATAAGATTTCATGCTTGCTTTACTCTACACTTAGCGACCCGCGATGGAGCAGCGTGGTGTAACAGCTTCAGACCTGACTGAACACCGGTATCCACGCTTCGCTGTGTGATCTTTTAGTGCTTCGTTTTTGCTTGATAATTAAAATATTTCTTATTAGTTTATTTTAGTAATACAAATGAAGACTGAATATTTTGTTTCATTTAAAGCGAATAACATTCTTCTAGTTTTCAGAAAGGAAACGTTTATTGAAAAAAGAAAAAACGAACTTAAAAATATGAAGTAAAATGTTGTTCATGATATATGTAGGTATTTGAGTACG
>DWME01005265.1:0-15138 GCA_018244795.1 Parelbella ahira ahira | reverse complement strand
TATTGAAATATATATATATATATATATATATACAAGAATTGCTCGTTTAAAGTTAGAGATAGATAAGAAGATATGATGAAAATAGGATTTTCAAAAAGATGAGGTTAAAAAAAAACTTCCCCCTTTTTTGGAAATCTTCGATTTTTAAAGGGGTTAGTCAAAAATATTAAGTGCCCATTCATGTCTATTGGAGAACACGTTTCTGTAGTGTTGTTTTTAATTTGTATATTTACGGGAAAGGTACACTCATTAAATAAAGAAACATCTTATTCAGTAAGCTAAACTATTGTTCTCCTAATATGTTCAAAAAGTCTCACTTCAAAAATCCTTGAAACTGAATAATAATAATAATTAGCATAAAAATTTTGATAAAATTGGAATAACAGCAGCTTACTCATTTGCCCCGCAAAATCCCGTTACGTAACGCACGCTTGAAGTACTCCGGTCGTTTTCCTGTGAGCACAGCCAGTAATACAATTACATTCACGCGCATTAAATTGCACATTTTGTCGCATTGCAACTTGCACAAAGTTACATTTAATAGTGCCAGCATAGTTTTATAGAATCTGATTCAGGTATTGTGTTTTTCTGTGTAGCACTTTATGTGCCTATGTACGTACATGCATCGCATTGCATGAATATAAGCTGATTTGGTGTGATGTTATTTATATTTTATTTTGTATCAAGCATTTTACCATCTCTATTTTAAAGAGTGAAGATGGAATGTATTGATATGAGTATTTTCTCTCTCGCATGTCATCGTGGGAGAGTAATATTGGGAAAAGTTCCCTGTACTTACCTATTTGTTGATTATTGGGTTCAGTAACTTCGTGTGTCTAACGTATTTGTAGATAGTTTAATATACATTAATTAAATTATCGCTCATATCGCGTTCTGTTTCCAAAAATTTTTGTACAAATCGGTGCACTTGTTTGGGATGGCCACCATGACTCCAGCCAGTCTGTCATTTCTTTCCCTTCTATAAAAAGTTATATCTCTTTACCATTTTTATATTACATAGTTTCATTAGTTGGAACAGTGGAAAAAGCAATCGGAAGAAACTTGTCTGGTGTTGGTTTGGCTTTTTCAGGTTTTAAATAAAATTCATGAGATATTTTTTTACCTACGAAAATAAAAAAAGAACAAAGCAGTTAATGAATTTTGGATTTGTTTTATAGCATACGCAATTAAAAATGTATAGAAATATATTTTTGAACACAAGACAAGAATTTGTTTTATCGGATGTCAAATAAATTTGTAAAAAAAACTACGGAATGCCATTGAAGTCAGTTTTAGTTGTTACATTTTCAGACTAACGAACAAAAATAATTTTCGATGTAGAGTAGTAAATACACAATTTCGTAAAGTTTTTACAAATGTGTTCGTACCTACACCGATCGTAATCTAAAATACGAGTGGGATACAGCCTTGTCATAGATTACGTAGTCACATATTGCGATGTCACACGCAGCTATTGTGGTTTTCATTGGACGGGTGTTTATGAGAATACACGTACCTATATCTTTAGCAATGTACAGTTTATATATATTGGGGTAGGGGATTACACAATTTTTAACAAACATCTGTTTCGTTATGTAATAAAATAAAAACTTGCTTGCACGAAACCCATACGCAACTAAATGCATTTCAATATGCTACGAAAAAGATACAGGGCTACGAAAATAGGTGTCATTAATGTATCCCCTTTAAGTAAGTAATTTTCAAATGATTGGTATAAGATAATGGTATACACATCAATTTTGGGTTGCATTGACATACTCGTACAAACTTTAATCTTTTATCAATATATGGCGGTGTGGAGATTTCTTTTCAGATGAATACATTCATTTGCATTGTCAATACTAATATTTTAGGGACTTAATATTTTGTTCTCTTAATATTTAACTTCTAGCATGTAATTACTTCTATTATAGTCCAAAACATTTGCTAAGATAACAGGTTAATAGAGCATGTGAAAGTGTAGTGGGACGTGGTGCGGAGGCGAAGCCTGTCACCGCAACACAATCCTTGCGGTTCGCTTCCATTAGTTCGGCTAAATCCATTACTGGAGACACCTTGTACTTGCCAATGCTCTGTGTACGTCGTTAGTGTTCACGCGGTTTTCACATCCAACGAAAATTATCATTAATAAACTAAGTTTCAAGCTACACTTACTCTTTCGATGTGTTGTGCTACGTTGAGAAAATTTCTCATAATTTAGCTCCGTCTTGATTTTGTTTCTTATCGCTATTGATCCAATACCACCGCACGCACACAGTTACACATTGGTAATCATGACACTGTCCAAATCGTCTTGTGTGCTAATAATTCAACACTGCATAATCGCTTCTAGCGCCTCGTTTGCCATGTGTAGCTTTCAATAATAGATATTAACCTGGAAATAGATGAAGCCAATCTTTCTACAAGATAAAAGGATGTCTGAAAACATATGCAATGCGACTGTTGACGGTTGCAGTTGCCTAGTGAGACCAATACTCATCTAACTTGACCAAATAGGTCAGATATTGACTGATATCAGAGGTCGGTGAAACCGGCGTGTGTGGGTATAAAACTACATAGTGATGGTTGTAGAAGGACCACGTGAGATCTGTAAGGACAGAGATATTTCACTCGATGCTCTCTGTTTACCCGCTAAGAGACCTGGCGTAGGGATACTTTAGTTATTTTTGGCTATTTTTCATGCAGCATGCTTATTTATGACAAAGACATGTCAAGTGATTTGAATTCATACATAGCTGTGTGATTACAAATTATTAAATTTATATATAGTTTATGCAATTATTCATATCATGTAAAAATAGGAGACGTAGATGTAGGTACACATATTTATATAATATACCTACTGAAAATTTTTGCTTTACCTTTACATGTTGCATTAATACAACGTAATGAACGTGTTATACACGCGGCTTACTCTATATTGGAATGCTGTCATGCATTAAGTAACATCTAGGATTTGAACAGTTGTAAATGGGGATTGCATGGGGGGACGGTGGTGGGGTTCGGTATTATCTCTCACGCTTGACCGAGCTCCGATCACTGCCCTGTCGGCTTCAAAAGCCTTGTTAAGGTCTAATGACATGGGAACAAACACATCTTCACTTTTAAGTCCGTAATGGTTTCTTAGATGGTTGCATTTTATATTTTTAGTTGAACCGAGTGCTGTTTTTTGTACATATAATATAGGGAAGTTAATACTTTTATTTAAGGTGAATATGGTCATATAATAATAATAATAATAGAAATAAGTAATATCAGGGAACTTTTAGCAGGTAATTTCAACAAGACAAGTTAAAAAGGCATTACGATAGGTACATGATAGATAATTGGGACAGATAGCCCTCTTCTTTATATGAAATCATGAACTCTCTTTAACGTTGACAAATTAGTCTATACTGATTTAGAATGAAGTTTTATTAATATACATATATCTGTAACATTTCAACGGACAGATTTCAAATAGCATTGAATAAAATATAGAAAAAGCCATGAACAGAAAAATACAGTAACAAATTATGAAAAAAAAAGATGGATATAGAAATATAATATACAAAAAAAGGTAGTATTTATTACCTAAGTAAATACACTCAATTACATAGTAACCTCTGCCAAATGTGTTATTGTAATAGATATCAGTAGATTTTATGAGAAACTTAAAAAAGTCCTCTTAACCAGACTGCGAAAAATCGGGACAGTTGACAAATATTGCAGAAAGATATACCTTCAACGCGGACACAATGCTGTGCCTGTCCGCATTTTGCCCTTTTGTTAGTTTTAAGATATTTTTTCCAAGATGAAGTATTTTTTGTATTCCGTGTTTTTGGGTGACTACTTCGTTCGCGACTGTTGAGTACAGTAGAGGTCTTGGGTGCGATCCTCAGATCGTATACTATTGAGATTTACTAACTAAAAATTTCTAGCAGCTAGAAGTTTGATTTCATGTCCGTTGTAAGGTTATATAGACTCATTTCCGTTTCACCCTAATGAGACATATCACGTTATATGCTAGCGACACGCGGTAGCGTACTGTACTCCTCTGCCTATCTCTTCGAAGTTTCGGGCGTGATGTTTATTACTTCATGTGTTTTGGTTTAAATTCAGAATTATCGAATCTACATAGTTAGCTGCTATTAAAAAAAGTTCTATCCAGAAATTTATCTTATAATGTCATGTTAAAATAAAATAAAAATTTCTTTATAGCTCTTCCAATGTTCATAAATTTACTACATGTTCGAGTGATATGTGAAAGCTTTCCTTTAGAACAAGTTTCAGTAAGCATCTTTGTTTATTATACGTACTATACCTACGACATTTTCCCACATAATCAGCAACATAAAAACAAAGATAAAATTACACAGATGTGCATGATTTTGTGATAATCCAGTCAGTTTATTACTTGTCAGGCCTCTGTTATAAGAATTGGGTCGACGTACTTACTGTTTTGAGTTACAGTGCAATTCAGTCCGTTATACCGTACATAGATAATTTACTGAAAGATGACCTTCGCTGGATTTTAGTGGGAGATATGAGGGGGGAGGTGTGCCGGGAAGACAATGTCGTACATATTTTAAGCGGGCACGCCCCGTTCGCACAAAAGCGTAATTTATAGGACCGCGCGGAGACGGGTGCCTGAGTTATGTTCCGACGATAGCGACGAGCTTTTAACTGCCTAATGGAGCGATTTACTCAGACCACCTTGTGCCTGTTTTCACTGTTTACAGCATAGCGTGCATTTAATACGCTAATTTGTTTAAATTTATATATGACAACATTTTCACTTTTTATATCCGGTCTTCGTCAAACTTTTTGTAAGTTATCACAATATTTGAGTGAATGGCGTTGCAAGTTCGCACTTCGAACTAGTTAAATTGGCGATGTGTACGAGCTCGGAGACCCGGAGAAACAACGTGGAAAGTTTTTCAATAAAACCGTGTCCTCAGAGACAACACTTCAATGGAGCACGGCGCGATGTTTACGACCGGCGCGCCGCCGCTTGTTTCTTCTCACGCTACAAAACAATCCAATCCGAAGGTATTGATCAAATTGCCTGGATGTATTTTCATATGTAATACCTGCAATTGAAATCTTGATAAATGGGGCTAAATGCTTAGTATTATTACATTTCGTACAATAGCCAAGTAGATATTACTACGTCATAAACGGGAAACGTTAAAAACGAAAAAATCTATTACAGTTGGACAGAGATTTTAACGAAAACTTACAAATACCTACGTACTTAAAAACATTCATACATCAGGTATTAAAAAAGGTATAATTATAAGAGAGTTCCAGAAGTGGATAGTGTAATTGTCTCGTCAGCTAATCCTAGAACAAAGAAAACGGTATCTACTGTTTCATGTGAATATTAACATTTGCTACTACAAGCTTCTGTTGAGCGTTACACAGAGCAGGTCAAGTGCAATCCTGTGAGATTGCTTCGGGCCTTGCATAAGAATAAACTTAGCTATCCCGAGTACGAACTTTACGAATTTCCCTTTAACATGTTAAACTCTCATTTTTTCCCCACATTTTATTTGAAGCAACTGAATATAAATAATGTCTCTTTCACAGTTTTATATGTATGTACGAGTATTTCAATTTGTTTTAATTCCAGTTAACGTTATAACCTTATATTGAATTAAAGAAGACTGAAATACCTAATATTTAAAACAAACAGGGGTAATGTTTGATAAATATATTTTAATAATAACCGATCCGATTTATAGATTTTATTTCCGTCATGATAGGCACGGCAATAAACGAACGACAACATATTATAACGGATTGTCATAATTGATTCCAACTGTAGTCATTAGAAGAAACAATTAGGTCGATAGTGGATTATTGTGGGTGATTGCGTGGCGGAACGAGGTATTTGTGTCACATCGAACGATCGATCCGCCCACTCCCAGCCAATTACCGTCGATACACGACCGAATATTGTTCTCAATACCTCCGATACTGAGAACACGGCGCGTTATACGGCGGCTGCACACTATCGGCGTGTCGACACAAGCTACAGCTCTATTGAGAGCCAGCTGGTGAAAACTGATGCTGTACACGATAACATTGTTCTAGCCAATACGAAGTAAGGATACTTTATGCACTGGAATTATTTTTGATTTATGATTTGCAAGAAATTTTTATAATATAATAAAAATTCTTCAGAATTTTCATACATAGACATATGTACATACATATATAATTTTTCTTATTTATGCTATTCGTTGAAACATAAAACTCTAATATTTAAAATTTTTCAACAAAAGTTTCAAAGCTACATAAACGTTAAGTACTGATACGAGTCACTTAGAACGTTTCACTGAAAAGTTATGCCAATTTTATCCGGCAAAACTTGTGGTTCTGTTTTGTTCAAAAGTTGTTTACTGTATTATGCAGATTTAAAGAAAACACTTCTTTATCACCATTACAATGAAAAACATATAATATTTGTATAATACTTAGTCTGGCCATAAATACTGTTATGATTAAAAATAAACAAAACATTACTTTTGAATTCCGAATCTGTCAATTTTATAAAATTGTTCATTGTGTTTTCTTATTTTCGCGCCAATATATTGTAAAATATTTTGTGATATTAAAATGGAGTGGGGTGACAAAGACAACTGAATCGCCGTGATTGTATTACATAAAGTACTTAGGTATGGAGCCAAATGCAATTTTTTAAATCCTCCATACGCTTGGTATTACTCAAATGTTTGTGTACCGGGCTATTTATATGTACAATGAAACCTCCTCTGTTCGTGAATATAAATACTTATTTGGTAACGATGATAGGCCTAGGATGTTTTGTTTTAAAGGCATACAACGAATTAAAATTGATTGTACTATAAACTCATTCGTTTTTAAAATATTTTACGCTAAATATACGAATATTAATTTCCGTGTTCCTAAAAACTAGTTCACGTCTATAAAATTCAATGAAGTTTTCATGTAAAGAGTTTTCTAGCCGTATGAAAGTAATGTTAAAGCTTATCTGCCCAACAATTTAATTTGCATATATATAGTGCTGACTGTACTGGTGAACTTTCACGTGAGCTAGTCGAGACCTACAACATTTATAAGCAGTAAATCATTAAGATAAGAAGATAACTAGGCAAAAGAAAATTGGCATGCTAAGCTGCTATAGGGACATTCGTATCTCGCTTTGTGGGAAAGAGATAGTTGTTATATAAAGAATATGTTTATTATTTATAAGAACCTATGTATATATGCACACGGTCATACATATGTATTCGCTTGTTGGATAGTGAAACTGCGTCTTAAGCTGAATTGAAGTTAGGTCGAACTGGAGCATAAACAGAACGCTTGAAAAGTGCACGAGTGCGGAGCAGCTGAATCGTCGAGGGCCCTCCTCGTGGAGTCGTTAGTCTCACTGTGCACCAGAGCTTCTACTAGATTATTTATTTGGATAACATCTTTAACAAAACCTGCACGGAGTTTCCTAAAATATTTTGAATTTAAAAACGAAATTTGTAAACATGAAAACTCGCAACGCGCTTGTCGAAAATAAAATTTAGTATCCAGTTGCGAATATAAAATGTGCTTGTGTTTACTATGTAACATCTATGAGTTCTATGTAATAGAAGGTAGCCATATCTATATACTTGTATACATAAATTTGGCTATAATTTTGTACTATAATAAAGCATTGAATTAATGGTCTTCTATTCGTTTTACCTGGTACCTGCATATCAGGAAGATACCTGCACGTACATACATACATACATATATGTACACAAAAATACACAGATACATAAATCTATTACTAGATATCTTAATTCGTTTCACTTATATCTATAATTTTAGTTGTAAATTACGGTTTAAGACAATTATTTTCTTAAAAAAAATCACAGATAAAACATATATAAACCATTTTTTAAACCAATAAAAGTGTTTGGTCATCAACAGAGGGTAAGTGTGAAGACTGAAGAGTATTTAAAAGGTAGGTTATTATACTAAGACCAATAAATACCACAGGAAATAATAAATTTTAGGGTAATTTATGAATGTTTGCACATGTTTTATTATATTGTTACAAATGTGCTGGCGCTAAAATAAACACTACATTAAACTACAACTACCTACTCATTTCAGCTTTGTATCAGAATTAAGTGTTACGTCGCGTCGGTCAAACAATGGTTTACAAGGTAATAATCCATATTTCAAAAGGGCTAACATAGAAAATCTCAGAAAGTGCAGAAGGGTTGAACTGTAAAGTGCACGAGTGTGGACCAACTGACTCGTGAAGGGTCCTTAGCTTGGAGTCATTAGAGAGTGCTGCATACCAGAGCTTATATAAAATACGTAAGACGCTTTAAAATGTTACCGAAAGATTGTCAAATATTTTTAGGCGCTGCGTGTAAGCATTTATAATCTCCATATAATTATGATTGTAAAATAAATTATCATTTTATAAATAAATAATGTGTACATCATATTGTATTTTTAAAAGTAATTTGAATCGAAGTCAATTGAATAGGACCTCAAGTTTAATTGTGATCTAAATGCCGTCAAAGATTTACATGAATACATAACAACTTGGTTACATTCAAAGAGGTTGTTGCGATGAGCTTTAAATTCCATATAAATTTGTATTTAGACTTTTCTATTCTATTTAAAAACAATAAAATCTATTTCACATTATAATTACAAAACTTTGCATCAGAGAAGAGCAAGATATACAAAGAGTAAATACCTAACCCTATAGAATTTGATGCCTTTGTGCTCAGTTGGTAAAATAGGCTGAAGCTTCAGAAATAGTAGATATTAATGGTGGACGCTGGATAGCAAAAGCATACGGATATTTTTGATTGCTTATAAGTAGAAAAAAACTGAAGTTATACATGACTAGTCCAAAAGCGTTCACTTACCTATTTGACAGCCCTATTTTCGAGACTGCATTTCAGTGTGTGTGTGGATATTTTTGCATGTTCGATCATTGCTCCTTGTAATTTTAATACGACAGTAATAATATGTATTATTATTGATATTATACGAGTATTACCAAGCCAGGTCCTTTACGGGGTTGGCGGAAAGCACGGAGCATCAAATATCTTTATTTTTATAAATCTGATGTCCCTCCTCTACGTTCATTTTTTATTAAATGATGATTATAAAATCAAAGTATCAAATTATTTAGGAAAGGAAAAATGGGCACTGACAATAAATTTATTTACGAATGTTGGATAAAAGGATTCTATGGCATTTTTTAGCTTTTTTAGAGCTCCTAAATGTCTAAAACTAGTATATTATATTCAGATTACTAAGTAGGTAGCTAAATACATACCTAAATTTATTTTGTAATGTACAAATATCTAAGCATTTGTAAATAGAAATTATTATAGATGACTGTATTTGATATATTAACAAAAAAAATGCCCAGAGCGTGTTCGCACATAACAACTCATACCACGTGTCAGACGTAAGAAAAAATGAAAAACAATATACTTATAGTTCAATCAAATAGAGTTAGCGTTGTTTACGTCTAAAATCATCAATGGTGATACTTTCATGTTGTGTAATATAATGCGTTGTTACAGAATTTTAATTTCGGTTTAACTGAATATGCCGATTGTAGTAACTTCATAACTAGTAAATTCATGTAAAAAATATATTAGTAGAGTATTGGTAGTAGAGGTAATAAGCACATAAATTAGTGGAAATTATTTTCTCAGTGATTTATTAGCAATTCAACTTTAATTACCCTTCTCCTCTTGCTGTCACACACTCTGATTATACAATTATTTAAATTATTTGTTTATATCTACATTTTTTTTAAGTTTAATTTTTTTTAAATAAAATCATGGCAACGGATTTAATTAAATTAGATACTTGTTTCAAACAATGCAATCGTTTTTCCGCTATGTGAGTAAGCCAAAAAGCGATCAGTTCACATGGTTCCTGTTTCGCGGATAAGCGGATTTTTATTCTCAGGATAATATGATCCTGATCATTCTTGATAATTCCCATGCTCAGGATATGAAGCGCTCATCGTTTGTAGCCTTCTGCATTGCAGTGGAGGTGGCATGTTCATAAATTATGTATTACTGGAAGCCAACAATTTTACAGCCAACACTTCAAAAAGTTGCAAGAATTGCTATCTATTTTGCAAAGCTTACATATAGGATTACCTAGTAAGTAGGTATATTATGCTCCCAACTCGTTGTGTAGACTACTATTACAAACATTGGAATAAAGTTATTTGTACTGTTACTTGTGCTCTCTGCCTGTCCCGTAAGTGACATGGCACCATGAAATAATTTTTCACTCTCCAGTTTTTTTCTTTTGTATTAGGTACTGTTCCTACTTTCTTCTTCTGATTTGCATTTCAAGAGTGTTGCACTCGACAAATTGTGTTTTTCATTCCTCTTTTCAGTGCTAAATTAACGGTAAACTGGGTGGCATTCAGGTTTATATGAAGATGGATTACAACATAAAAAGAAAAGAATTTAGAAACAGGAACAAGCATGGATTAAACGAGGTGAAGACTTTCGCCTGTTACTACAACGAAGAACTCCATAAAAAATGTTGCATTGACACGAAAAATACAGCTAATATTTGGTTTTTTAAAAGTTAAAACCGAATTGATGCAGTATTAATTTATGTATTTATTATTAATGGCTGTATATTTATTTTATGTTATCTAAGAATACATTATTAGCTTCCTTTTCAGCAACTTTGAAAGTAGTTATGGAAATGGATTCAGAGATTTTGCTCGTACCCTGGTACCAGCTATAAAGGTACTAAAATTGGCCCAGAAAAATTTTTCATGTCGATTTTTATTTGTACGTCTAGCAAAGACTTTACCATAGAACAGTCAGAATAAGAAACGTAGCGTAACATCACGCTTGTAACCCCCGAAGCGGTAGGCAGAGGAGACTAGGACGCTCCCACGTTACACCGGGCACAGAGCCAGACTCCGAGTCACTATTAAAAATCCTAAGTTAGAAAAATCCAATAGTACCCGACCCGGGATTTGAACCCAAGACCTCTCGATCGGCAGTCGCGCTTGCAACCACTCGACCAACAAGGCAGTTAACATAACGATAATCTTATAGTCAGTTTCCTGAAACTATGAAGAGATTAGCACAGCTGAAGTCATTCCTGATATAAAACCTGCAGTATCAGAAACCATTAATAAACGAGATAAAGTAGGTAATCAATTTTATTGATACAGATATTAATGGATTCCCGAAGAATTTTATGTGATGCTACAACACGTTGATTTTATTACCAAATGCTTTTTTATTGATCGAATCTTGAAGATATTAAGATCGAGAACTTTTATAGTGGAGAAACATTTCTAGAAACAATAGAAACTACCGAAGCAGTACCTATATAAATTGGGTGCACTAAAAGCATTCGTTTCCGCTAACACTTCACACAGGAAGACTCCAAAGTACCGTGTCGATGTCTTTTAACCGCAAGACTCCCCCCAAGGGCATTGGCTGCTAACGAGGACCTTAATTCCCGTGAAACGTATTTTGAGTAATAAATAAAAAGTCAAAAAAAAGATACCGATCTATATGCATGTCGTGCATCCAGTGTATCCGTTGTATCGAGTTGTCTGATTTGTCTCGATTTTAGGGGCGAAAGTCAGCGCTGCGACCCAGTATCGGTGACAATCTAATTTCCTACATGGGTCAAAAACTTTCGATTACATATACGTATTTTTCTTTTTATAACTAGGTATGTGAGCGCAATCGATTGAGAGGCGTATAATATCAACTCATTTTATATTCTGCCAATGTAATCTAAAATATACCCACACATAAGTATTCACATAAACTCTAATATTAATAAAAACCTTCATGTCGGCGAGAAAGAGTATTATTATGGAGCTGAGTTCTCTATATACGGAATATTATGTTCGTAGCGTCAAGGCAGCTTATAAATTACCATTGAATTTTATTGTTGATTCACTTCCGGATACTGTATTATTTCTGTAGGCTGAGTGAGTTCAGTAACGTGAAATAAATGAAACTATGTTACACACGCGATTGAACAAATATTTCATCAACTTGTTGCCCCAAAGGACTTGGAAAAATCATTGTGTTCTCGATAACGTCCTTCATATAGAAACTTTAATAGAAATTGGATTCGTATTTGATCCGTCTCGCGGTTGCGGCGGGATAATATACTATTATTCGGCTGGTTGGAGTTTTGAGCGGCACTAGAAGATTAAATAGAAAATGGCAATAATTATAAGACCCCATGAATATGTTATTCTAGACAAATTTTCACAACGGTATATTTGTTTAGGAGTATAATATCTTGAGACAACTTGTATATACAGGTATGTATACCTACAACTCTGTGATCCCAAATTAGGATGAGCCTATATTGTGGTAGACAGGCAACTTATAACGCATTTTATTTGTTCCATTTTTATTTGGTACGTTTCTTAATTTGTGCAAAAATAATAAATGCGTAATAGACTTTTAATAAGGTCTATACGTTGTCCTAGTCGTTGTAGCTGATCTACCAAGAATGATACTGATTATTATTGTTTATTGCTTCCTTAAACTTTATTAAATATATTTCTGGAATTATTAATGAAGTAATTCTCAGTGTCTTTTTAACTCCTTATTATTATAATACTGCTTTTACTTGATAATGCTTGTAAAGTATTTTATTGCAAAATGTTGTTGTTTCAAATAGATCTGTAAACGGTAGGTATTATGACAATTTATGGTTACAATTTTATTAAAGCTTTAAAATTAACCAAGGCGTGACTTTTTTGCGATCATGTTTAAAAAAGTAGTATATTATTACCAGAAGTTTCATTTAATGCTCATTATGTACCTACATACGTATGTACGACATTCTAAGCCATAACAGTTACTTTATCGTGTCAACATTTGGTAAGCATAGCGCTCGGAATGGCCCCAAGTTGTTAGGCCGAAAGGGTTCGTACATTATGATTGTTATAGGCAAAAGGTCCACTTTATTGTGCTAATGTTCTACCTTTATGTGATCATAATTTACATGTAGGTCTCGATGGATAGGCATTGTTACGTGTATTCATCCTGAGATGGATATATTGAAAATGTTGCCCTTGAAACTTGCGTTTAGTTAGAGTAATCCAAAGCTTATCTCAATCGCTTTTGAAGTGAAACTTCGTTGCTGACAGGCTAGTGATTTTTCAAGCGTTACGAAGATTCAAGATCACGCCGGAGTAGCACGAAAAGGTTGTAAGCGCCATGTAGGACACGTGATTTACGTGTTTGATTAATTCGTGTTTACAGGTGCTTGAGCCTAATTTTTTTCCTTTTATTAAATACAATTACACCTTTACTCCATGGAAACTATTATATATTTATTAAAACTAAAGTAATATAAATCTCTTCATCGATATATAACCAGTAGAAGTTTCATTTCAGTCTCGCATGGACTCCTCTCACATATTTTAAATAGGGTGTATGAAATTCAATAAAATTTTACCGCATTGAAATCAGTCATTCCAAATTCTTTACTTTTTTAAACGTAAAATCATGCCTGTAATCCCCGAAGTTACGTTTAAGTCCCACGGAATAGGTGGTGTGCTTGTTGCCATATCGGACACGCTTCGAGACTCCGAGTCACTACTAGAAATTTTAAATTAGAAAAATCCAAATAGTATCCGACCCCGGATTTGAACTCAGGACCTCCCGATCGGCAGTTGCGTTTGCAACCACTCGACCAACGAAGCAGTCAAAAGTCTTTTTTTCTAAGTTTTGCATTTTAAAATTTAAGATCCATTACTTTTGAGTTATTTTATATTTCCGATATAAGCTTTACGCGGTGTAAGGTTGGTTTACATTTCTATTGCCTCCACATAATATTGTGTGTTAGAATGAGTAGGCTTAAAACCGTAGTATGTCACGTTGACCAAATATGGCTCGGCCATGTTGCCAAATACGCTTTGAAAAACATTATTGCGAACTCTAAATTGTCCAAGTTTCTTCACTTTATCTTCACAGGTAATATTTAAACACTTGAACGCATATAATTTTGTTAAAGAAGTGCTTGTCAAGATGGAAACCCTGGATGCCGGAACGGTAAACTGAAATTGATGCTACTAAAGTGTCCCTATTTTCTAGGTATGGAGGGCGCTATATTTATAATTACATGAGTAAATAAAACGCAAGAAAACTACAGAAAGCGCTCACTTCTGAAAAACATAACAAGTTTAGATAAAGCAATGGCGGCGGCCCAAATCGAATTATCACCAACATGATTAAGAGACGCTATGATTAAGGAAATAACTTTGACCGAGCTAATATACTAATATATGACGTATTTGATAATAAAAATCGTGATGCGCTATGTTTAATTTAATATAAACGATGTCAAATAACTTACGGGGGAATTTTAAAAGGTTCCGTCGTGTGTTGGAAGTTTTACGCGTAAATGACGTAAGTTGTGAGCGTGTTTCATGTTGGAAATTAACGTCACGTACGAAAATGCGTATTCCACATACTTTATTAACCCCGAGTGATAGATGTTTACAATTTCGGTGTTGGCTTACCACGTAGATACCGGCATAATACGGAATAGATTGGAATAATATGTGATTGAAAGTATAATCTTGGATGCGTGGAAGAATATTGTATAAGGATACTTTTTTAGACGTGTTCGCCTTCAATTATTTAGGTTTCGCCTTCAGATCAGTACCCGTATCATTCAAGTGACGATAACATCTACAGATTTAGGTCGTCCGTTGGGCTAGGGCTCAAAGGAACCTTTATCCTGTCGGTTACGCTGTAATATTGTGTAAGTGAAACTTGTAGTATCATTTGCGATCGACATTTGTCTAATTGTGTCAGCGCAGTAGCAACGTCGCATTGCATTTTCGCAACAGTAATTCAAATTTTTTTGTGTGCAATTTCTTCATTTTTACTTTGACGCTATGAGAAAAAATGGAAAGGGCAATAAGGGAAAAGTTTAAATATTGATTACAAAAGGTGAAGCTAGATGATAAAATTACTTAACGTAACATCACGCCTGTAATCTCCAAAGAGATATACAGAGTAGTACTCTCCCACGTTTCACCAGTTGGGTTTACCAAACTCAGAATTGCTACTAGAAATTTCCACTAGAAAATCTAAGTTA
>DWME01005264.1:0-15141 GCA_018244795.1 Parelbella ahira ahira | reverse complement strand
TCACACACCTCAGAAAATATTTTTTTTTTTTTATAAATTCTAAGGTGTGCAGGTTTCCTCACGATGTTTTCCTTCACTGTTAGCAAGTGATATTTAAAGTTAAAACGCACTTTTATAAAGAGGTGCGCCCAATGGATTTGAACCCAGGACCCCCGGAATGAGAGGCTGAATTCTTAACCACTAGGCTAACACTGCTTTGCTTTTTTGTAAATAGTGACTCCCAACCTGACTAGTGATCTAGGGATTGTCCACTTATTTAAGTGTCAAATGAGTATTTATTTGAGTGTAGAATAATTATTATAAGTATACGCATATGTATGTAGGTATTTGGAAGTTTAATATATAAGTACTTGTACTTTATCAGCTGCCTAGGTATCATAGCATAGCTTAAATATGCTCATTTTGGGATCACATGCCCGTGGTAAATGATATCAAACATATGCTCGTTTTAAAATATTCCACCGTATGACGTATAATATGTACTTATATGTATGAGGGCCATTTGGGAGGGCGTACGGAATGTGACCCTCATGTCAGTTTTGTTTACTTACAGAGTCATATTATAAGTTAAAAGTCCACTTTATTGCTTATTTTAAATATTTAATTGGTGGAAATTTAAAGCTAAAGGCGTTTGAAGACCGTATTTTGTTCTATTAAACTCGTAAGTTTGGATTAAAGACCTTTGGTTGACAGGCAGGTGTACTTGAATTGATAAAAAAAACAAATATTGGCTGTGGTATTTGTTTAAAAAATTATACGCTCCAAATTTAAATATTTGGTTTATTGTGCTGTTTAAATAAACAACTACAGTGATATGATACATTACTATAATACAATGTATATTGCATCGTCACCGTGATACAATGTGCATTGCAAGTTTACATTTCCTATTATTATAATTTTATTAAGTTCGTACAATTAGAAATATTCATTTTTATCTGACTATATACATGAATCTATGACACTTATAAAGAGATATTTGAAGCAAAATAAGTACCTTGCCTAATCTAAATAAACTTATATAATATTATACAATATCACAGAATCATGTTACATAATCTGTTTAAAAATTGTTTGAAATTGGAAAATGAGTAAGTAAACGTATGGCACCAATTTGTGGGTCAGTGTGTATGTAAAATCATATTTATTTGGAAGTTTTAAATGTTTCCGTTTTAAACCAAAGCGTACAATATTTTTTGATCTGATATTACATTTATTCTAAAGCGCTTACATATCACTAATTAACAATCAACCTACATCCGTAAAATGTAATATCTAGATTTTACTATAAATTGTAAGCTAATATTTACACTAATGTACATAACTAATAACTTAATAAAAATAATTTATTTATCTATACTAGAATATGTCTATTGTTAGAAAAAATAAAATTATGGCCACTAATGAATTTTATTTTTAATCTACGCTGCCAAACACAACTATGCTTTCGAAAGGCCAAGACTAGAAGAGACAGAAATTAATTTCCGGCTTTTATTTCTGATGTGCCGGATTCCGTGAAACAGTCATTTGAAACTCCGCTTTGCACAGAACAGTAGCTGGCTGGAGAGCTTCTATCACTCGAAGGTTTTTCCTGCCTTTGATAATCGACCATACTCCCACTTGGTTGTCGTAGGAAATTCTGAAAAGCTACAGGACTTGCATTAACTATTTTATCTGGTTTTTTCAAAAGTTCTTCAATGGAATAGGGGTTCTTTTTCTTTTCTTTCTCGTTCCGTGGTTTTGATTCTTGGTCATCTGTGTCCGGTCTGTCAGTGCTGTCGTCGCTGGCTTCTACGGAGATGTGTTCAGAATTTTCTGACTTAACTTCGTCTGGATTTATTCTGTTCAGCAAATCACCGTGGAGATTGAGAGCGTAGGGGGAGAAGTTTTTATTTGCAGGGCAGGGCATCATGATTCTTTGCCATGGCGATATCGGGTACGGCTTCAGAAGACCCTGTGCTTGCACTTGGTTTGCAATAAGCCACGAAGTTGCCAATCGCCTATCATATATTGGATCCGTTGGTTGTGGCGGTGGAACTCTCACAGCTGAATGGGCGAAGTACGGAGAGTTTTGTTGAGCGATCGGAGTAGGTGCTAATGTGGTTTTTAGTGACATATAGTCTATCATGTTCGGCGTGAGCTCCGGTTGGGGGAATGGTTCTGGAACAAGAAGACGAAAAACGTTTATTAAAGTTACATGATTCTTCGTTTTTGTGCAGAGCATTTCTAGACAACTCGAAGTACTAACTGTTCGAAAGTTGAAACGGAGGTTTTCACAAAAGACAGTCAGTACATCGATGGCACCATAGATATTATAGTTGTCTCGGTTTGAGCAGTTACATATGATTAATGCCTATTAATTAATCTTTTGATTGTGTTAATAAACAGTTGAATGGCGGTGATTTAAACAATTCAAATTACCATTAGCCGACAGCAGCCCATGTAATAACGCATAAAAACCTCATAAATATACACAGCGGGTCGTAAAATAAACAAAACGACGATTCGATCGAACTGAACCACATTTAGACAAAGACGGAACATAACACATCACTTAGACCTTCGGAACAGTCGTACGTATGTTTCACCAGACGGTACGAATAGAAAACTAACTTTCATTATTATGTATTAAGGTTGAATGTTAGAAATCTGAATTGTTAATGCTATGAAAGATTTATACGTTGCCAATATATTTGACAGTGACAATCCATTGTAAAATCTTAAACAGTGCCTGTTATGGCGAAGGCCTTAAGATAACTTAGGACTTGACGTCAATTTTATTTCGTGACACGTCGTTAGTGATACTCCATAAATTTTGAAAAGCTGCAGGACACGCATTGACCATTTTATCCCATAGAAAGTATGAGAAGTAACTTATGAGATATTTTAGAAAATTAGGCAGTATTGTGTTTTTGAGAATTTCTAAACATAAGTATGTATATACTAATTATTAAGCCCAAGGCACCGTAAGTAGATGTATTTATTACGACTCCTCAATTACCAAGACATGTATGTATTTACACACACACACTATCAGCCTGTCATCGTCCACTGCTGGACATAGGTTTCACCAATGGTACGTCACTGAGCTCCATCTTCTGCTCTACGCATCCAACCACTGCCAGCCACTTTGCATATGTCGTATAAGGATCTGTACGTATTTATAGCTATGTATCATCGTATTCATCGAAAGCTGGTCCCTGATCATTACTGGAACTGCCCTAAAAGCAATTTTTGCTCATAATTCCCCTCCATAAATTGTTGGGGATTTCGAGCACGGCTTCGCACATCGCTTACTAGTACTTGGAACTCCTTACTCCTTCCGAAACCTTCCCAGGTTCACGTAGTACTAAGAGACGGGGCTCTTTTAGATACGTATGTAAAGATCTACACTTCGGTGTTGGCGACACAATGGCAACTTCTCTAGTGTGACAGATATTCGCATCTATAGGCGACGCTGACCACTTACCAACAGCTGGCATGTCTGACTGTTTGTCTCGTTAAGTGTACAAAGAAGTCCTTGCCCAAGTTAGTATGGGTGGTACTGACAATTCCTGACTAATCTATTCCAGACTATTCCTTTGCTATTCCTTCATATAATTAGAAAAAATTACAAACACCTTTAAACTGTCGAAATATTTTAAAATACATTTTAATAGACTTCTTTTATGCCTATAACCATAAGTTGTCGTTATATAATTTTTGAATTTACAATTTACGAATAATTATGTCATCAACTAAATTAATGGGCGAAATGGTCTAATTTTACAACTTCCTGCGCTAACTTTAATATATGCGTCAAATATGTGTAGGTATATAGAGAAATAGCGATAAACAAACAGCGGGGCATATCGGGTGCCGGTTATAATAATTATATTAATTGGTGATTTATTTAGATAACCAATTAATTGGCGATAGGTCGTAGTAAACTTTTATTGAAGATAATTTAGTAATCCGATTATAACTCAGATAGATATATTATAGATTATGATTACATTATAAAGGCCTATGTAGAGTAGTGGAACGGTAAAGGCTGATGTGATGCTGAAGTCAGATAAAATCTAAATGACTGTTCCTTGAATATCTGATTACGTACCCTTTCAATAAAACCGTAGTGTATTTGTGGCTTTGGAAACAATTAGACGCTTGAAGTAGTTCTCTACTGCCATTACTCTTGTGCTAGAACAGATACTTTTGACATAACAAAACACCACTTGAAACGTCTCGGGAAGTCGCCATTTTGCGAGTTCATAGGAAAGTTCTAAATTGTTTTTATGTTGCACACCATCGCAACGAACTATTTTGTAACAGTAGGTATCAAACTTGTTATTTAAATGACATATTTATATCTTTTTTTGCTAAATTGCTATATGCACTATTCAAAGTCGCAATGTAACTACTAACCTTCGTATTTATAATCTATGATAAGAGTTAATACTGACGTAGAAGCGAGGAGTGATGAATTGTTTCAATTTTGCTTTTTCTCCTAACCTAGGCGTCCAAATTAAAAAAAAAAACTTAAAATGTGAAACTGTAGATTAATTAAAACGATTTTAGTATAAAGTTATAATAACAAGCTGCTCAATGGTGTTCTGGCTTGGAATCCAAGTCTAGACTTATTTGTTTCAAAGCCTGCTGCTTCTCGCAGAGCCGCCGCTAAAATGTGTTCAGTCCCTCTAAACGACTTGGCCAAAAAATCTACGCTGTTTACATTGTAATCTTGATTTGTTATTGTTAAATAAATAAATAAATAATTTGAGACCAATTACAACGATTAGAGAAAAATACCAATAACAAAATAACTTATTAAACAACGTCGTTATAATAATTGGGTATGTACACAAGCCAGTCACATTGCACCGGGGCTACTTTAAAAACAATTACCAGAAAATAACTAATTAAAGTGGGCAATAAAGAATCAAGTTAGAATCACCTAATAAAACGTTTACGTCCTTGGCAAGCCATGCGTTCATTTTGAACTCCTCACTGCCAGCCGCACCCGATTTCATTATAATTATGCTTTAATACAGATATGTATATAAAACCAGTATTTGACGTATTATTTTTCAACTTCCTCGCACCTGTTCAATGCGTACCACGTTTTGTTGTCTAGCTGCGATGGTAGGGCTGCCGATATCCATAAATCAGTGTGCAATCAAGGATTGTTACACTCAAGTGTCACAAAAGTAAAAACAGTGGTGCAGTTTTCAATATTCTTTCTACAATTTCTTCTGTAGATTTTTCAAACTTCTTAGATTGAAGTGAACTGTGATAGCAGCTTTTATAATACCTTTATGACAGTTAAATATATTTTGATTAATTTGGACATGTAAAAGCGCGATAACATCGTACAAATCTTCCTTTTCAAATTCATGACAAAGTATCTTAAGTAGCAAAATTAAATGATTTTATATATTTTATTACACAAATTGTTTGTAATTTTTTAGAATTTTTCGATAATTTCTTATTTCAGTCACTTGTATTCGGTCCTCTAGGTCCACCCCGTGTCCTTGTAGCTCGGGACCAGAATTGAGCTACGGTACCTCCTGCCTGCCGTAAGAAGTGACTAAAAGGAGACTCTTGGGGTCGTGAGCGATTAGAGTGGGAGCTATAACCGTTCAGGCAACGACCCCGGGAAGGACGACAATATGTGTGGCCGCATAATGTCGCAAGAATCGGTAGGCATGGGAGATGATAGCATATATCATCCTGGTGTAAGCCCCGGAAGGACTTCACGCTAGGAGAGCACCGGTGCGTTCCCCCGGAGACCCCGGAGCACTCCTATTAGCGCAGAGGACGACCACCGGGGGGTTTTATTGTGATACAAATCCCACAAAGCCCGGTATTTCTCCCAGGATACTGGGTACCTTACGAAGGTTTCCCCTCGAAAAAAAAGCGTCTACCCCGTAAGGGGTCCGGTGTGGTAATAATACTGACAATAATTATTATTTATCCTGGTAACCCTAAATCTATGCCATTATCTACTATATCATCACGCTTACTTTATGACCATGATAACATGATTCACAGTCTTTGTTTGATATACCTATCACCTGATCATCATCATCATCAGCATACTCCCGTTCACTGGTAGGCCTACATAAGTCACTTAGGCCACATAGGCCTCTCCAGTGGTACACGACTGAAAATATTATTTTTATTTCCACAATAAATATATATATATTATATTGTTCTTTCACATACCTAGACAATCTCGCTGTCATATAAAAAATTTAAAATTACTAGGTATCTAGCAACGGTTACACACATTTATCGTGGAAAATTAATTACGTTTAAATTCAACGTACAACGAAACATCGTAGGAAATAGTGAACAAAAAGAAGAATTGGCGGAAAAATCTTAGTATTTACATATTAAAACGATTCAAAGTTAATTATTCGGTTTCAGAACGTTTGGGAGGCAGTAGGCGTTGAAGTGCGGTGCTCACGAACGCGCGCATTCGTACATATATACCTAACTTTTTATGCTTTATTAAAGTTATTTAAAAAATAATATATGCTAGAAACTAGATTAACAAAATAATAACGCAAATTAATGAGCAGTTCGTAGTCGAAACGAATTCTATTAACATTTTGATTTAATCACTCAATTTTCTAACGGGACGTTTTAAAGTTAAAAACATCCAGATCATTCGAGACAAAGCCCGGTAGAAACAGGTTTTAATTATGAATAAAGAAAAAAGTAATTTATTCCGAACACTGTTTAAAAAGCAAACAAAACGCGGTTAAATTTTCACTTCACTTAGAACTAGTGGCCGACCGAAGGTTCCGGTTTCGGTTTCGGTTTAGGCCAGTTTCGGCCAAAAAATTTAGTTTCGGCCTAGTTTCGGTTTCGGGCAAAAAATTGCCGAACCTTTCGGCCGCACCGAAACTCGAGTGTTCGTAAATTATCGTGCGTCGTTCGGCAAGCTTCGCGGCATCGGCATTCGGCAAAAAAGCATGAATCTGTTATTAATTTACAATAAACTGTAAAATGAATACAACATGAATGTCCCGAATTTTATAAGTCCGGGACAAATGATATATTCATGTTCATAGTAATGCTCAGAATTGCTCCGTAATTCCAACCACTGTTCTGTGACTTTTTGTGATCGTAAAGCACACTCTATGCTTCACATTACGAGCCATGGAAAATTTAAAAAACACTAGATTTCAGTATGCAATAGAAATTTAACATATGTTTAAGTTTCGGTTTCGGCTGAAAAATCTGTTTCGGTCGGACACTACTATAAATGTATATAATAAGTAGTAAATTTTTAATTATTACAGATTAAAATATATACATAATATCTAGAATGTTAGTATAAATAAATGCATGCTTTTGCGAAAACTATTCTACGCAAATATGTCTATGGTCGTTGTTCGCTTTTCTATAGGTAGACACTGCTTATGTGTGTCAGAAAATGAAATCCAGTATCACTACCATATCCACACGTTCGTAACTTCACGCATGTAATCCTCGAAGGGGTAGGCAGAGGACTATAGTACACTCATACGTTTGACCCTAGACTCCATTTAATGGTTGTTTACAAAGTGGGATGCCAACCTTCATTCATTTATATCATATTCCCCTTTTACAGAGCTACTACACAAAGCTGAGACGAACACTTCTTAGTTTTAATGCAATTTCATATCTAAATTTGCCATACCTCGTTAGGTAGAACATAATGAACTTAGTTATCCGTAATATTATAAAAATTGTATTACCTTGTTCATGGTTATAAACATCTTTATATGGTTTGATTTGACCGATTGAAGTAACTCACCATGTCCACTTCTGGGATCTTCGTCGCTCCACGCAAGCCCACTGTTTCTTAATATCCTGTTGACCGAAGACACCGAGGGTATGGAATGGGGTTCGCATACCCTCGCGCTGAGCAGACGCTCCCTTATCTCCCAAGCGAACATTCCGGGGTTCTCCTGCTTGAGACGCAGGATCTTCTTCACTACAGTTGGCGTTGCTACTTGCTGGAAAGAGAGAAATATATTTCTGTGATATCGTCTTCAATTCTGACAAAGTGGTAATCTCCTAATATGAAATGTCATAATACAGCATTTCCTGATAGGCGTGTTATATAGTCGCGTGGCAGGATTTGAACGCCCCAGGATTTCGAGACCCCGGAGCTGAAAGCTGAATTTGAAACCAATAGTTCTTCATTCGTACTATTAAATTTTAGAATCGTACACTGAAAAGTGGTCGTAGTGTTTACGAATAGTGTACAAACATCATATTAAAAATTGAAAAAAAAAAAAAAAGTTAGTATTCAAGTACATGTAACATAACTCTTCTTTTTTAAAAAACAACAATGATAGTCCTAAAATAAAAAAAAATGTAGTATAATATAAAATGTAGATAAAATAAAATTTTTAGAATGAATTTGCCGTTATTTACCATAATATAACTCTTATATTAGATATAATTAGATGAAGAAGACACAGCAGTTATTAAGTACCTAGCAAATTAAGCTCATGACTTTTCAAATTAGAAAGCTCATTTGTCAGGAAGCCTCAACTCATCGGAGTCTCCAAATGACATCCGCAAGGTATTAGATATTGCGGAAACTTGTATAATATCCTCATTTTTTTCATCGAAATGTTTTGCCACGAGTATTGACTAGTAGCTTACCTGATATTAGATACCTACAGCTATTTGAAGTACCTACATATAATTCAAATTCGAGACATTAGATTAGTCTATAGATAGACTCTATTAAAAATGCTCATTACAATTATCGTAGGAAATAACCAATGTGCGAATAATTTTCCACCTGTCTATTAAATCTATCGTATTAAATGACCTTTAACATGTAATTAGCACGACGCGGCGCACTGGTTTTCCTACGATTGATATTTAAAACGAAATGATTACGTCATCGAAAATATTTAAAAATTGAACTTCCATCAACCTTGTCATAAATTTATAATCATTGATATCAATTTTAAATTCATTACTCATAAATATATTAGTAATGAGTGTCAATAATAATGGGTTAAACCATAATAATAATTAAGCTATGATTTTTTTTAATTTTGTTTTATATCGATATATAGGTAATATACTGGACGATTAGAAAAACGCAGATACCTTGTAAAAAATAACCTATCTGTTTTAAAACTGAACATCTTGAATTATAAAACAGCCAAGGGTCTCAAAAATACATCTGTATTTCTTATCGCAAAACTGCAATTTCACTTTGATTGAATCATTTATCCAAATAGTAGTTCGCAACGAAAACATTATGTTTTAAAGGAATCATAAAATGACATACTCGTAGCACTGGTCAATCGCCATTAACACGAAATTACAAGGTTACGAGCAGATGTATGTAGTTGCGCGCGTTTTGCCCGTAATGGCTATTTAATAATGACATCCATCGATGATGTTGGTTTTTACTGACGGCTCATTTATACGTGGAAGTGTGAAAGGCACTCGGATAAATATATAAGGTTCCGTTGTAATCAACTCCGTTACATTTATCTGTAGATGCTTTTTAAAAATGCGATGTTGGCAGCAAAATTTAAAATTCTGATTTTGTAAAATAGAGAGCAGTGAAATGGATAAACTAACAGTTTTTTAACACTGGTATTATTCAACGAATATGTATATTAATAATTTTAAGGGTACCATATTAGGGGTTGTAAATAATTTGTCCTGCTTTTAACGTAGTTTAATTCGAATGCGTTAACATGAAGGCAGATTGGATAATGTAATCGTCAATCAGTCAGTCAGAGAATAACACGATGCAAAAGTTCTACGCAAGAGTATGACCGTTACTATCGGCAATAACCCATAATCACAACTAATTAATGTAACACTGTAAGGTTATTAAAACTGATTAATATAACTATCGGTACGTCCGCACTACAACGGTCTATGCTGTTTATTGAAAATACTTTTATCATTAAACGTTTCGTCAGTATTTATATATGTATTTCCATAATTAGATTATGTACCATTTCCGGTGCCGTCGCGAGGTTTCTACGATCGACGGAAGCTTATAAAGAAGGATCTAGGATAGTTTTAAATTCTCTTAGTCTATACCGAAAAAACACACCAATCAAGCCAATACATAATTTAACAACCGGTAAATAACACCTTCGTGTTATTTTTATAACCATAACCAATTCGTTTCAGTTTAAAAATAGTGTTATAACTAAACACAAACAGATAACTACTATCGCCAGTAGTCCGAATCTGATATGTGAATAGAACACTTGAATTTACCAGTAATGAATAAAGCCGGTGAAGTAAACTCATTACCAACAGCTGCTGGTTCTCACAGAGTTTCATATACGAACGATATTGCCAAGTGAAGTAGTAAAGATATCTATTATGAATTCCTACACTAATATTAGATAATATTTTATGCGTTTAGATCACGATTAAACGCACCTTGCCACTATATCAGTTGGAACGTTCTGGAAATAAAATGGCGCACGCCGTCAATTTATGTGCCGCTACAGGTTATAAGGTATGTATCAATAACAACATACATAAAAACTTATATAGAATATAGGTACATAGTCATGTCTTACATAGAATTTATCAAATCTTCGTTTATTGTTAGTGAACTCTTTCGATCGTTAGTTCGTTCATTACAATTGTTTTTTCCCAGTACTATAGTCTTATTAGTGAACACAAGTTGCCTGTCAAATTGAGAAGGGCGAAGACCATAATCTGCTAAGCCGATCTATAACGGGTTCGCTGACATTACAAGTTTTTAAGAATATTTGAAAAATTGTAACGTGTCCGAATTTTTTCATAATGTGTTCCTTCGCTGCACAAAACATAACTTTAGTCATCGTCGTCTCTATCTGCAACCCTTTTATTATTCCACCTTATACGAGGAAGTTCTCTCAAAACGTAGAGTTAAAAGCATATTTTGTGAAACTATTTCCATTAGCCGCATGTTACTCACCCATCACTTGATGTCTTTTTTCATATAATAAATTCTTAAAAAGCTTTTCATTTAAGTACACAATTTTTCGGTTTCCATACAACACAGTGTAATGCAAATATGCAAACGCAGGCCTACCTTCATGTAATTAAAGTAACATAACCCACATTTTTTTCTCATGCCACCTTATCAGATTTGAACTTCAGGAAAATAAATATTTTCTATTACCGATAGAGGATGATGTATTTAAAGAGCTGAAGCACATTGGATATTCAAAATAGCGAAGTTATATCAGCTAATATGTAATAACGGATTGAGAAGATGTTTATGGGTGATGTCCTGTGATATAGGAGGTGGTGACATTTAAAAAAAGAATGTAATATGTCAGTGAACTTAAAGCAAAAGTTGTTGCTTTAACCTCCGAAAGTCCTTTACGTCCCAGGGGACGTTACGTGATTGCAAAGAATTAGCTTTTTTGTGTAAATGCCATAAAGTTTGTACCTAACACCTTCGAAATACCAAATAAACTGCTTTTAACACGCATCAAAGTATTTAAATATGTAAGTACCTACTTTTAAAATTTAAACGAGAGTAATAAAATAAATAGTACTCAAAAAATAAAGAACGATTACTTTTATGATGTGATAAATGATTATCACGTAAAATTTATTACACTCTGGTATTATAGATCACAATTTGAACTGTAATAAAGTTTAAACAGACAAGCTGATTGCTCAAAAAAATTGTAAATAGGTGTAAGAATAGGAATGAATTCAATTAGAAAAATCCGGCAATCTGAAAACAAGTCGTCCTTGTGTTGCTTAAACTTAAAAAGCTAAGTGAAAATAAGACAGGATTGTTCTTTTAGAATAGTTTTCATAAAAATTAACACTACTGTTTGACTATTTGCTAAGATTAAACCATAACACCAAAAATGTTCCTAAAATGCACATAAAAAGTTCAAGTTTTTATTTACGCCGGGCGATGCGGCCGGTTAACAATTAGTAGATAATATTTTCTACTCTTTAAAATTTTTTAAGCATTTTTATGGAGGTACAAGTTATTACTGGCTTTAATTAAAATATAACTATTATTGTTGCATTTCACGTTAATAAAAAAAATTGTATAATGACGTCTATATACTTACTTCTAAATAACGTCTGTCCGCAAAATGCTCTTAAAAATATTTTGACAGATGTATTTTTGAACTCATCAAAATAATTATAGTACCTGTAACTGAACGCGCCTTTCGATTAGAAAAAGCATAAAAACCAACGCAGGCGCGGCGCTAAAATCTCGCGATCAATAGGATATCGATTGAGCATCTAATGGCGTAATTGTTGGTTTCCCGCCAAAATTAACGCCTTTGGGTTCAGTGGCTTCTTTAAACAATCCAGAGGGCTACTATTTACACATTAACTTTGACAGGCTGCTTAAGAGTCTTATAATTTTATTTTTTTAAGGCATGGCCGCATGGCGTGTGAGGAAGTACGATTTTGAGGTAAGAAATTAGATTCTTATAATGGATTTCCGACCGCAAGATTTGGTGTTAGATATCCCATGGACACGCAAACTTAGAACCGTTAATTGTACGATTTCTTGATTTATAAAACCCTTTGATATAATGCATAGATTTAAGTGATATTCTAATTACTCAATTAGATAGAGCCCTTCAAAGGATATATGTAAGTATTTTTTTTATTTTGAATTATAAAATGTAGCAACTAGTAAGTAGGTATGCTATAATTTAAGTTACTAAATGAACTGAGTATTTTGTCTATTAATACTTATTTATTGTAGTTTTTAGCCGGAATCGCGTTGAAATAAAACACTGAAAAAGTAGGACATAAAATTCAGCCTCGCACTTCGTGGAGTCTAGACCAAGGAACGCTAACACCCATCTCTGATTTCAAAATTTCATCAAATATCACCTCTGTAATGATGTAGAAAAATATTAAGTAGGTACCTACACCTGTAAGAAAACCTTGAGATTCTCCATAAAGCCTTCTACAGTGTAAAAATTCTGTAGGCTTTTTTAATGTTTTAAAGCGTTGAAGAGTTTCATTCTCAGGGAAGACACTTGCGTCACACGTGCGGATGCTTAATGCTACCTCATTGGAGACCCCCCACCCGCCTTTTCCCTCCGACCTGGTATTTCATCATAGTTGACATAAATATAGTCAATCATAATTCTCCTTATATTTAATACGGACATGGACTATATCGACCCGATCAAAGCAAACGAACTAGGGCTAAAATCCCATTCTTTTTGCTTTTAAGTTTAACTTTGAATTGTTATGTTAGTTTTAAAAATACAAAACTGTTTATGAAGGTTTTCTTAAGTTAATTATTCTGATCTGTTATGATATATGTGTTTCTTTTCATCGTACGCATTTACATCATTAATAAAATTTTTCACGGCCAGAACTGTTTGCCATCCGAATTCATCACCGGGTACCTAATCACTTGCAATTATTATTTTGGAAGATCTTTTGACATTAGATGACATTTTTTAAAACTTTCTTGCATTCGGCTAAAAGTGTTTACATTTTTTTTAAATAGTCATGACTATAATACAAACACCTTTGCAAAATCTTTAAGATGAAACAAATTTTGAGTCCTTTCATACAAAGTAAGTACAAACACATGCAGAACAAAATCTGATAGCGGCAAGTAGCAAGGTATCACATACGAGAAGATGTTAAAATTACGGTAAATGTCGAGGAAGGAGCTCGTGTTCGATTATGAACAAATGAAGCGGAGTGCGGTGGCGGCGGCATTCTCGAGCGCGTCACGGCCCGTTCCGTTCATACGACGCTTTTTGCCCGACGCGCGCGCATCAATCATACTCTGACACATCCAATATCGGTTTTTGCACGCGCCCGCTACGCGCAACAAAATGGCGCTGGTAACTGTCCGCAAACGCGTGGACGATTAGAGTTTCTTATTACCGATTTCTATTAGACTTTCCACCTTCCTGATGGGGTGAAAGATAATTTGCCGGGGCGTGAGACCCGTTGCTTTAATGACGGAATGATTCGATATTAATTCGAGGGAGGGAGATGACGTTTCTCCGCAGTTAATATTGGCTTAATGCGGTATTGCAGCTGCCCACGGCTAGTTATCTAGGAGTTGAAAGGTTTTTTATAACAAAAACTTTATAGGTGACCCCGTTCACAATTGCCTTGTGCTGTCAAAGGTCATTTCCTGGGATGATGGGACAGAGTATTATTAACCCAATAAGGAACATAACAGCAATGCAGTCGAAGTAAATAGTACTTAGTAGTAGTACAAAGAAATTAGTATAGGTAAATTAGACTACTATTACTGACTTAGAATTAATGTTCCTTTAAATTTAAATTTTTAAATGTTCCTACGCGTTGACTCCTACATTCCTCTCGTATTCTTCTCTCAACGTATTCAGATGCATGACATGTCAAAGACGTTGTGTAAGGTAACGCACACGTTACATGGGAGTTACAATTTAAAAATGATTTATACCTATTAATATTTGTATCGGAAACATATACACGTCGTCAATTGCCTGTTAAACGAAAGTAGCATGTAATTTAACGTCAATAGAAATTGAAATTGTGTACAAAATATAATGTCACGATATAAAAAAAACCTAACGTCTCGCCTATAATCCCCGAAGGCGTAGGCGGCTGAGTGTGCTACAGTCCCACATTGCACTAGGTACGTTTCCATCCCTTGGAATAGGCGGTGAACCTATTGCCATACATCGGGCATCAAGACTCCGAGTCACTACTAGAAAATTATAAATACTAAATTAGAAAAATCCAACAGTATATAAAAATATAGTATAGTGTATAAGAATGACAATAAGGAATATTAGGATTCAATATGGGTAAACATAAAATCCACTTGGAAACACAAAAATTAGATTAATTTCGCCAGTTTCTTTCTCTCATTTCTCGTGAGCTGGACTTGCATTCTTACGTTCGTGAGTTCCCTATTAAAGCAACTGTTTCTTGGAATAGAGGAAGTTTTTATTACAATCCTCGTTCCATATTAACGTATTTTAAAATACGACTTTATCGAGTTCATAACGAGTAAGATGTCTTGCACGAGGGTCTAATAAATATCGCGATTAAGGGTTGAGAATTACTCCATGAAATTTCGCTGTATATAAATATCATGAGTTCTTATTTCTATCGGATTTAAACGTAACTGGTGAAACGTGGGCGTGTACTACTCCCCTC
>DWME01005263.1:0-15143 GCA_018244795.1 Parelbella ahira ahira | reverse complement strand
TACATCAGAATAATTGGTGAATGTGGAAGATCACGGCAGGTATGTAAGGATAGCGACATTTGACACACATTTGACACACATTTGACACACATTTGACACTGACCTGGTGTGAAGATATATGTGAAGGATATTACTTATACAAATAAGAAAACAATTAACTGTTCTTGGTAGCTGTCTTAGCCTAAGTATTGATTTTTTATGTAATCGAACGGTCAGTAACAGAATAACGAAAATATGATGCCACGTTAATTTGTTTGATCTTAAATTCAGTAGAAATCGTGCGTATCGAACCGTTGCAATATATTTCACTCACACTTAAATAGATCTAGATTCAGTCCAGATATAGAACGTTCATTTATGTGGGACGAGTTGTATTTGTGTTACTTTGTTGCGTCGCGGGAATCAAAGGCGATGTTCACGTTCATACACGACACTTGTGTTCAGTCAGCGAACAGTGAATATATAATTGGACGAGTTTATCATTCGAAATGAATCAATTTCTAATATGTGCGTATCCAAATTATTCAGCGTAGCGTCAATTCACTGAATATATAAATTTATAAATGGAATTTCTTACAAAAATTTTAATGATACGTTCACTCACTAAGAACGACAACTCGCAAATGCTTACACACATATGTATATATTCGTTTATCACTAACAATTATATGTACTCCGAAAGTAAAAATTGAATATTAATTTTAACGATACTCAATTTACTTGTGATTTGTACTATGTTTGTATAGTTATACCTAAGTATTATAGGGTGACATAAATTGAATGCTTATAAAATTCGTACAAAATTTTACTTCAATTTTCAGATATATGTGGCAATCGACCTCCTGTGATCATGCTGCCAGTTATCATAAAGTTGTTCAGATATCCCCAGAGTACCACTGAAAAACCCACTGAAAACCAATAATAATACGATCACCCTATACCGATTTCTTGAGTGAAAGCGATAAGAAAATATAGATATCATGTTTAACCAACAAACTTTGTACTGATTCTTACTGACATGTGGAAACAATAATACATAACGTAGCCACCGCACAAATGGAAGCCCATTACGGGCAATTTCTTATAAACGTGTCGACGGGTATATTAAATAGGATAAAAATGAAATGGTTAATGTAAGTTAGCCGTCCACTAAGCTATAACCACTACTTAGCGGCATCGCATTGGTGACGTCTCTAGTGTTGAAAATGTCCATAGGCCACGTTGACCAATTAGCATTAGGTGGGCCGTCAACACAATTGTCAATTTACGTAATAAAAAGAAACAGTACGATCAAGAATAATCTGGTGATTTGGGTAGTGTAGAGCTGGCCAGCTGTAGAAAATTAATGAAATACAGGAGTTATTATATGATGGAACAGAACGAAAGCCACAATATACGGACCTGTTTCGATCAGGAGATATTCGAACCAACCTACTTTCAATTATTAGAAAATTTAGCTAGTAAGCAACCGTTACAAAAATCCAATACTACCCGACCCGAGATTCGAACCCAAGACCTCTCTCGATCAGCAGTCAAGTCAAGATCAGCAAGAAAGAGATACCTACTTTTTTTTCTTTCTTTCAAAGTTACGTCCTGCCTAAAAAAACTCTATATAATAACTCCTCCAAAGGACAAGTTCACCCTATTTTATAACTATATTTCTTTAAATGCATGAATGTTGCTTAAACCATTCAGCCCGTATAGCAGCGGAACGATTCCGAAGGGAGTTACGAAACAGAATAAAATTCCTCAAATATATGAAATGATTGAGATGCCTTCGACATATCGGGAATGTGATCGGAACGGAGTCAAACGGGCGGCAAGTCGACTTCAACTCAATAGATTTATTGAACTTCCGTAAGGAAAGTGAGAAATATTTTCAACTCAACTCGGCTCATTGCTTTCAATAAAATCTTACATTTTCGTAAAATAAAATTATATGTTATATTGAAACGGCTTCAATTTTTCATTCAGTGTTTTTTTAAAATTTCAATGTAGTTATCGTAATCATTTGGAATACATACGATATATTTACATATTTTGAATTTCCAATGACTTGCAATAAATACTATGATAATTTATTTTATTTATAAATTCAATTGTATTATTTGTAGAAATCAATTCGTTTTACTATCCAATTTGTCGATTTCGCAACCAATTTATTTTCAACATCAATGAACATACTGAAAGACTACCTAAAACAATCTTTTAAAATAGCGCTTCGCTAGAAAGCTAAAAATGCCATTATGTGATTCATTTCGTATATTTCGTTTCGTAACACACAGGTGTGGTCTCAAAATCGTATACGTCGCTGGCATGCATTTCACGAAACAATGAAAGAAACAGGTGCTAACTGAGAGCTACTGAAAGAAGTCGACATTGTGCTCATTACTTCGACCGAGACAATTGTGTAGCATTCGTACTATTACATACACCTACATATATTCTGCTCTACAGGTATTTCTTTTATGCAATTGATGTCAATCGATTGTTGGTAGAATTCATTAATGATTGTAATGAAAAAAAACAGATCGTGCGTTATGAAACGTCAATAGTAAAGTAAAAGTTTTAACGAACAGTCACGTATTTGCGGTAACGTTTTCGGCCCGCGTATGACGAGTGCTCCCCGCCACTGACCGACGGGACGCTTCAAATTAACTGGGATCGTTTTTAACATGTTTGCTCTCTATCTATAACATCCATTGTAATAAAATTTTTTGCATATTGGAAAAGTTCAATAACGGACTTGTTAAATTGCCAATAGGTTTGTTTACAATTTTTTATATATTTTATATTTATTTTTTATGCATTTATTTTACCGATTTGTTGGCTGACGTAAGATCCTCGATTCGATCCCCGTCTCCCCGTATTTACCCGGAGAGGTGCCTACCCGTCAGGTAAGTATCAGTAGTAGTAATAATAGTGGTACCCCCTACTTCCACTTTTCAGCAGTTATGTTACACGACCCATGTAATAGAGGGTGGGCCTATTGGTATACACCAGGCTTAAAATCTTGACTCCGACCTACTACTGGTTATACGCAGTTAGATAATCTCAATAACCTATTTGCCCAGATTCGTCGGTCGAATCCAGGATATCTCACTTAGAAATCACGATTGCTACCTATAGATCGACGAAGCTCTAAGTATTAAGATGCTCAGGTCATACGATTTTGTCTCTCTCGAAAACGTATTGGTGTAATGGTATGACGTATGAAACGTATGAAACAGGAGTTCAGCTTCTAAACTACGAATAAAGTTAAACAGTACCCAATATAAAATAAATGAAAATTAAGAGGTAGTAATTTTTTCCATACTTTTATCATTTCCCGGATTTCAACAGTTTCCTTAATATACATTACAATAATAATTTACCCTTTTGCTCGTGGAAATGGTCTCAAGAATGTTAAATAATTATGAAAGTAAGACAATGTGCCTATTTAAGTATGTAATAGACAAATTTTAAGTCTGTCCGTTAAATCTACATCTATTATAAAAACAATCATTACATTTTAAAACAATGTGCTTAAGTTTCTTAATAATTCTTAATTTAAATGTCGCTGCACTTATAATTTCATTTGGTAGGATCTTTTTTTATATTTCCCTATATTGACCTTTATATACAGTTAATTCTTCTCTTTATTTATGCGAGTGGCCTGCCAAGACAACTGCCGGAAAGGAAAGGAAAAACAAGGAAATGTAAAACCACGGCGTTATCGGTTTACGTCTGAACAGCACGGCGACCGTCCACTGACGTTGACGGACATTCTTTTATTAGGTGACCGAATTACGTAATGCCCGCCGCCGGTATAAGTCACAAGATGGATGATTGATCTTGAAATCAGCCAGAGAATTTCTTATAACTGTGTACACCTACATCTTTATAGTAAAATAGAGACATTTATCTTCACAGAATCATTACCTTTGAGCGAGAAACTCTGCAATAGGCAGCGTATAGAAATATGTTTTGAGCACTGCATTTATTATACGGCAAGTAATTAGTATTTCAGCGGAGGTAGCTAGTTAATGGAAATACGAAATTTTGTCTCGACAATTTCCCAAGTTTAATCAGAACTGCTGACGAGCTATCCAGAAGTGTCTGGTATTGACGGATTAATATTCACTATATCTTACACGGCTTCTATATTATATAATTATATATATATAATGTAATAATCGCTGCTTAAATATTTTGTAGATATAAAAAGGAAATAATCTCATGTAATTCTACAGTACCTATATTGAAATAATTCGCACACAACTATCTGAGATTAAATTAGGCAATGCCTGTGTTTGTTACGAAATTTTTCGAAATCAATATTGCACTTATAATGTACATAAATATTATCTATCTGTCTATTATGTTTTGACGTTAAAACCACTAGCCCCTGTACATTGATTTCGAATATAAGCTAGTTTGAAACATATCTGAGAATATAATAATATAATGCTCCTTTTTAACCAACGCTTAAAGGAATTACATATAAAGAATGAGAAATTGAATGGGATTTGTTTAAGGGGCCCTGTAAAAAAAGTCGCGAGTAAAACGCGAATTTCGGGTAAAATTGTATACGTTTACGGATAAAAATATATTACAGCGTAGTTACAATACTTATATTACATTAATTAAATTTATTTACTGGTGATTATCGTAATTAACTCTGTAATGTCATTCAGCGTAGTAGATGTGAAAAATTATAAATAACATTCAAACCGCTAATGTAGATACTAAAATCAATTGACAATCTCAAGCGCTTTATTTTTCAGAAATATGATGTTCTTCATCCTAACTGCTCTCGTGTCTCATCTTATGAGAACCCTGAATGCTTCCATTGCTGGCGTTACCTATATGGAGAATTTTGACTTCGAAGAGCGGTATAGAAATATAAACGAATGCAATCCCCTGTACTGGCATCCCTTACATTTACCAGATGATTGCGCCGAGATATTTGCAAAGGCTATACGTTCTCGAATGCGATCGAACGTCCCAATACGAATTGTGAAGGAGAAAGAGGCTGAAGATATAGAAATGTCCCCTTACGACATATCGTCTGATTATGGAGCGGAGACTTTCCAAGCCCCAATTAGTGCGGAGATAAGTTACTACGGACATCCATTCGGCAAAATGTTGAAATTATTGAGTAGAGACGTAAAGGATCACCGAAGAGCGCCAACCGTTGGACTACTGCCAAATGTTGGTCTCGTTGCGGTTTACCAACTGCCAATTTCGAGGAAGAGCGAAAAAGTTATTAAAAACATTGCCAACGTGTACGCACCGCCTGTGGCCTACAATGTGCCACCATATTCACCAGCCTACATGAAAATACCGTTTAAAAATGTCACGACTACCACAGAGACAATCCAGGTACTGAGAGTGAGAGCGGGCAAACACAAGAAACGTCACAAAACGAGAAGGAAAATTAAGAATGGAAATGTAGTTGCATATATTCAAGACTAAAGTCATGTTAATTATCTAAACCGTTATTAATAGCCATATAACGTAGCAAATTTGGTATTTGTTTAATGTGCAGATAGAAGTAACACTAAAAATTCAGCCTTCAAACAGCTCGAAGCCTTATTTTCTAAAAGTGGTTAAAATGCCTATAAGATAAATAATAAACTCTTTCAGCCATTTAACGTATATTATTTACTGTTTTATCATCGTCATCGTCATGCCACTGCTAGACATAGGCCTCTCCAATGAGCGCCATCGCGCCCTGTCCTCGGCCGTTATTACTGTTTTATGTCTGTTAATAATCCCAATAATGTCTTATCGTTCAAGCATTTTATATTTTTAATTAACCAAATTAACTTTCCTTAGAAAAAAAATAACAACACGCTGGAATTTTCGCGAAGGGATCGACAGGGGAATGTAATATACTCCCACGACTCACCCGTTATACCGTATACCCGTATACCCGTATTACATGCCCCACCATAGAATAGGAGGCCACCCTATACCATACACCGGGCACAAATCCAGAATCCGTCCTACGACTGGGTTATTCAAGTTACATAAAACTCAATAATAGTTTAGTCTGTCTCGGGATCGAACCCAGGAACTCTTCAGCGACAGTCACGCTAAGAACCATTCGCCCAACAAAGTATTTAATCAACGATTTTTTTTTTGCTAATCATTGGTAAGGTCATTGTTTTTTTTTAAAAAAGAAATTTAATCGGCCATTGTTGAACGCACATGTACCCGTACGGTGGGAGCCGGTAGCTACCAGTTTCAGTCCAATCTCAGGCTTCATCACAATGTTCAGTATAAATACAAAATTAACTGTAAGTACTTTCTAACTAGAATTAATAGCACGTTTTTATGTACGCTATTTCATTATCTTCATTGCATTATCTGTATTATCGTTCATTAGGGATGATAATGGAGCATGTTCTAATAAGGATAAATGAAGTTTAGTTTAAAGTGTAGTTTTATCTATTAACTATATTATTATTAACTTTGTTAAATAAGTGTAATAAAAGTGTATTACGAATAATTAAAATGTACCTCGTAATTCTATACATTATATACACTCATATGAATTAACTTGAAAGAAATCTCAAATACAAATGTTCGTCATATTGACTGCTAGCTGACTTTCGTCTACGATGTTTAAGATACTAATATTATATTTAATGTACAGGTAAGAAAAATTATGATTATGTTGAAGGCAAAAATATACTTTGCTAGTCTTGAAATATATTTATGGTAGATATATCTCAAAACATGTTAGTAAAATAAAACTTTAATAATTTTACGTTACATGATGATATCTTTATACTTTTATCTTACGATACGAACAAAGTTCGTTAAGATAAGAGCCAAGTTAGTTAAGAAATAAAGTTAAAAAGATTCGATCGAAATCTATCGAGTAATAGTTTTTGTTTGATGCGCGCACAACGATATTTTTGTATATATATATCTATATATATATCTATATATATATATATATATATATCTATATATATATCTATATATATATATCTATATATATATCTATATATATAGGTACATCGATTTTACACGAAACCAGCTCATTTTTATTAATACATTAACATGGTGAGTGATTTAAAATACCGCCGACGAGCGTGAACGAAATATTGATGTAATTATCGTTCACCCTTCCGAACCAATAGCTATAAAGGCGTTTATCCACTCACGATATTAATTATTATAACGTAGTCTATTTTACATGTACAATTTTGTTTTGGTACTATTAAATGCTAAGTGTATTTTCTTCTTTTTAAGGGTATGAGGACGACTTGTTGGAGATACCTAATATGCCTATAATTCGTATACAAACCAATAATGACGACAATAACCAGCAATCACAGGCAACCTTAGTCGGAGCTCTAATTTTTTTATTAATATTCTTCATACGAAGCTCGCTTCCACAAAGTCCACTGATATTATATGTAGTCAATATATCTATGATGTCTCGTATGTATTTGAAAAAGTAAAATAATTGCATTGTTTGAATTCGTGTACATGTAACGATCATTCAAAAGTCACGGTTAGTTCATATAAAATTAATAAACATGCAAATGTGTACATCTCCACACGCCTTCCGATCTCAAAGTGGACAGAGACTGTTATAGCAATATGTAGAATATTCGAAATTATATTTTGTAGTATTTCTTCTGGTACCCATGTAGTTTTTTCTGTTGTATGAATTTATATAAATACAAACTTCTAATATAAAATACTACATACTTAACGATTACCAAAGAAACAATATAGGTACCTACCTATATATTACGACTACGAATACCGTAATGTAAATGTCACTCGAATAAAAAAATATTAACAAATAATTTAAATGCTAACAGCACAGCGATAGAATAAATGACACTATAGGTACCTACCTGGCTTCTGTTCTCTCGCAGTCGTACACTCGTGCAGTCTTTGTTGATACAATTTTCAAAGAAAAAAGTTCCATGAGTACCTACCTACTCTGAATGTCTAATGAAGACTATTTTCGTCAAATACCTATTGTGCTTTCAGAAGTATGTATTCAGTAAGGTTAATTGTAAATATTTGATGTACTTTTTTATGGGACTTCATTCTTCAAAAGATACTCAAATTATGGTAGCCACGTACAAATAATATCATCATCATTATCATACAAATAACGTATAATTGAATATATAGATATTTTTTACACCCAAATACAGAACAATTACTAGTGGTCATAGCACAAATATTAAATATGTAGGGCAATGAAGCCTACCCGCTCGTCTTAGCAGTCAAGTTGACTAATTACTGCACTATCGGGCCGGGTTATGAGAGACTTACTCATTAAACCCTCTCGGTGCTCAGTCCTCACGCACAAGGGGGCTTCGAGATCTCCGAGCGTGCTATTGCTGTCCTTGCAAGGTTAGCTATAAACAGTCCAAGGGGATAGTACTTAACAATTGTGAAATAGAACCATGATTAAACACGATAATTTATCTAAACAGTAGTTCTTCCAAAGTAGAATCAGATTAGTAGTTAAGTACATGCCCGGGGAACCTGTCTTGGACTGGTTTTAATGTTTCCCCTTAACATTTTTGTAAATAAACATATACGCTATCTCCTTCCGCCATTCCGCTTTTTTTTAATTTAATGGAAAAGAATTCCTCGCAAAGATAACTAAACAATTGTTTATTAAAAGGCAGGTGGTATGTAGTGTATATATATTTTAACTATAACAGTGACTCATCACAAGCCAATGGTCATTATTGAATAATATGCAATACTAGATATATTGTAATAAATAAATACGCGATCGCAGAAGTTCAGATATGCTGTCTATACAACTTTATTCTATACAATATCAGGTAATCATATTGTATTCTAAGACATTGTATAACGAACAAAACCTAATCACCTTTAAAATTACGTTTTAAGTAAATATTAAATGTGTACTCTACAGCAAAATATTTCCAAACCATATAGAAAACATTACGATAAAATCAAATTAGAGAAACTATAAAGATTTCGTCATCAATATACTAAACAAATATCGCAGTTTACTACGAAGTCCAACCATTAATCCAATATTACAAACGTCATTGATAAATAGTTATACAGTGTGTACATAGGATTGTGTGTAGATATACCTACGTGTAATAAAAAATAAACATGATTCATATCACCATGTCCGTTTTACTACATGTCAGAACACTTAATAAATCAAAACAAAATGTACCACGCGAACGGAAAAATTGAAATGTCGAATAACATACCGCCTGAGGCATTTTTATTGAAATGGAAGTGTTCATTTAACATTTATGTATGTTTTCATTTTCTATATATTATTATTCTATAAAATTTCATTACCATTGTAATCAAACTAGTAATTAGAGAGTTCCAGTACAACATATTAAGAGTTATGCCTGGCATTGTTTAAATAGTTCTGGTCGCATGCCGCAGCCGCATGCCGCATTTATCTTGTCATTGAATATTTTTACTAAGCAATTTTATTAAATGTGTTGTTTTGTTTCAGAGTCTGCTAATTGTCCAATATATAAAATCGGTGATGTCTTCTATCGGCGGACCCAACTACATGGACCCTATTATTGTAAAACCGTCTTCCCGTGAAGATCCATGCAATCCTTTGTATTGGTATCCCAAGCCCATCCCAGAATATTGCAATTACAGAAATTTTCCTATAGCTGGCCCGCCTCCAGTACCTCCACTACCGATGCCGCTTCCTGTGCCAGCGCCCCTTGCTGTGATGCCACCACTTCCCTATGGAGTACCAATCGCACCGACAAACCCAATGGTACCATATGCTCCACCGATAATGAGAGCGCCAAATCCATATTCCGCACCCATGTATCCTTCGGTTCCACCCGCTGACCCCTATTCAAGCTATACACAACAAAGTGGTATGGTCCCGAACCTACCTGGACTCGTGACAAGGGACGGTGGAATTAATATTATGCCTTTCTCCGATGCGTACGCGGATTTAATAGAAAATCACAAAAGGCGAATGATACGCAAACGTCTTGAAAAACTGATTCGGGAATACGAAGATTTCCCTAACGCTCGTACCTACAGACAACTCAGGAAGTATTCTGAATGAAATGGTATTAACAAGAACAATACAAAAAAAGAATAAGATAGTTTCAAATTAAACAATTCAAGAACGTCTACAGTTATCCGAGACCCTTTTCAAAAACATCTTTATGGCGGTTCCGAGCAGAAGGACCTTTTAAGTCGACCTTCTCCTAAGATGTCTTCACTTTAATCCAAGCATGCACGTCTAGGTCTATCTCTTACGGCCGAAGAACTCATTAATGTAGGTACTAGAAAACCGGTACTGACTACTACATCTCCCCAGTTTGCAGATCAAGTCTCATACACAATGTATGGAAATAAATATACCTGTCTTTGCATAATAGAGAGAAATCACTCCTTTTATTTCAAAAGCATTAAGAATAGCGCGTGTGGATAATTCATGCACTCGCGCCCGTTTATTTATTGGTACACAAACAATGCAGAAATGTTTCAGAAACATCTAGAAAGGTATCGGTTTCCCCTGCTTAATGGAATAATGCGATTTAAATAACAAAATAATACATTCCGTATAACAAAGACGTCGTAACATCGGCTCCGCTAATTAAAATATAACATTTGATATTTCGAAAAAGAGAAAATGTTCGGAAAAATAACAGACAACACAAACGAAACGCTCTTACAATGGATTCAGCGTTTAAAATACCTATAAATTCCCTGTAAAACTAGACTTTGGTGTATGAAAATTTAGTCTATTTTAATTTGTATGAGAACAACAGCAGGGCGTATATTAGAATGGAATTTTTTAATATCTATAATGTGTGCGGGATAACCGACGTCCCTTCCGGCGTAAGGTATGCCTACGCTAATTGAACTTCACCTGACCGTAAACCAGACAGTATGAATAGGATTTCATGGAGAGGATCGTCGCTCCTTGTCTTTTTCGATCTTGCTCGCTAACCACAGCGTTACCGGACTTCGATATCATATATCAGTATTTGAAATTCTATTTTTTTTCTTCCATGAAATGGTTTTGTACTCAAAGATTGTTTCACCAAAGCTGCGCCATAATCGAATAACTGCTAGAAAGTAACAATTGATTAACAATGGAGTAAGAAACACAAAAACATATGACAGGGCTAGAGCAAAAAGTTATCAATAAAGTATTATATATTATTATTATATTATTTTGAAGTTGAATGACTCCAAAGTAACATGTCAAACAGATTCGTAAATTTTGCAACGGTTTTTTTAAAATTTCCGTACTGATCACAATTTACTATTAGGTTACTTGGTGTGTGACATTAGATGTTAGGATTAGTAAGGAAAGACGTTAAATGCATTAAACATTTTATTTCACATTGTAATCTAAACTCACTCTAGAATATTTAAATAATAATTAGTTACAAATGTTAATAATAATGATAATTTCTATAACATTCACCCTTAACCATTGGACGGATTACCTGAGGGCCACAATTATGTACACACAACTTATTACCTAACACCTTATGTACCTAGAAATATACCAACCTACTTGCCGTTATATTACGATATTACACATTTCTTTATTATTTATTAAGTGCATGTTGCCGCTAAGAGTACATATAAATATATAAACTAACTAACGTAATTGGTGAAACGCGGAAGTGTACCACACTCCTCTGCCTACCTCATCGGGGATTACAGTCGTGATGTTACGTTTTTTTTACAAACATGTAAAGTATGATTATTACCGATAAGAGTACATATAAATATGTAAACTAACTAACGTAATTGGTGAAACGCGGGAGTGTACTACACTCCTCTGTCTACCCCTTCGGGGATTACAGTCGTGATGTTACTTTTTTTTTATAAATATGCAAAGTATGATTAACACATAGGTATATGTATGTATAAGTAAAATAAATTATTGTTTAAAAATTAAAAGTAACAATATTATTCTTTCACGGTGTTTAAGTTCACTGCGACCGAGAAATCAGCGCTATAAGTTTGCACCTTGTATGGAAGCCGATGTAAAAATGATAGTAAAATGTTTAATGAAATATATTTACATATATCTCGTATTCTGTGTTTTTGTATTTATGTTTAGTAAAGATCTTCAAAAAGTTACATGTAATCTATAAACGTTACAAAATCTTGGTAGACAATCTATATATAAAATTGTTGGATTTATAAAGGTTCTATTTAAAAAACTTGAGCAATGAAAGCTGTACATTATTTTTAAATTGATTTTTCATTATTCTGGTAATGACAATAAATTCATTCAACTTTTGGCGGTGTGCGTGTGCGTGTGCGTGTAGGTGTGCGTGTGTGTGTGCATGTCCGTGTCCGTATCCGTGTGTGTGTGCGTGTGCGTATGTGTACACGCGCAGTGTGTGTAAAATATACCTATATACTATAACAGGTGTATCCGGAATATTTATATAATGCATGGTAATAACATATTAACTTTAAACATCTTAAAATCTAGAACATGTGATGTGCGCGCGATACGCCTTTTTCGGAAATGTTCAAAATATTTTGTCTGCGTCTGCTATTTGGATACGAACCTAACATAAAACCGCTGAATGCAATAATAACCTAAGACGCATGCAAGGATGTCGCTTTTGCAATGTACAGCGCTATTTCAATCTTCTTTCTATATATTCCTTCTTATATTTCAACATATTGCGGATTGCCGACACGATATGTTCGAATTCAAACAGTCATGAACAGCCAATTTACTTTATCCGACAAACCTCAACTTGCATGCAAACCGCCATATAAATTAATTGTGATATTGGTGCTTAAGATGTTTACAAAATTATCTAATCGTAGACTATTATATATTTATATCTATGTAACCTATTAGCTACGACAAAATAAAGCTTGAACAAGTAATCTTCATTAAACTTAACTCTAATATTTACTTATGGAATGTTTCGTATGGACGGTTCATTTATACTATACTACATGTATGATAACTATCTTCTAAAATGATGTAATAATTAAACTGATGTAATAATTGTATTATTAAATTCTGTACGATTTTCAATAATATTTATTACCAAGTATAAGTTTTTTTACACTTGTATGATATTCGCACTGCGGTCAGTGCTAGCTTTAATGAATACCTACTTAAGAAACGTAGTAATAGAAACAAGAAAAAACAATTCAGATTCGCCGTTTTGTAATCGACGGAATAATTCAGTATTTTCTTTGTGACAAAACATTAGCATCAAAGTAAGACGTGGGCGATATTAACTTTTTTTGTAAGACACCGTCGCTATTAAAATCCACTGCGACACCGACTCCTCCATCATATTCGAATGTGGAATGTTTAATCAGCCCGATTCTACCGCCTAGGGCCAAGCACCTCGCTCAGAGTAATGAAAACAGAGGTGCCACTCAGCTGTAAAGTAATTACCTTTGACACTCGCGTATGTTTGTTTGCTTTTCTCCGGAAGTGGCTTTGTCTATTGAACACCGGCCATTATATGGGATAGTCCTTTCCCACCTTCACAATTCAAATAAACGCGTGACGAATTTCATTTCATGTGGACAATTTAAACTGAAGCGCAGAACATTATACACTCCAGCTATATTTTTCATTACAATGTAGTATTTGCGTTTCTGTTCTACTTTTTGTTATAGCAACCACAAAATCAAAGATAATCTGTTTGACGGGATGCTAAAATACATACAATTATTGACAGATTCGTTCAGTACAACGTCACAACGTTCGATACAACGCAGTTTCTAAGCATCGAACAAAACGAACACTTTTTATCCATTTGAACTGCTGCATATCACATCAGCTATATAGGTACCTGGGTAGCTGGCCAAATATTGCTATTAGTATCTGCATTACGATGAATACTGTTTGACCCATTCGGGGAGCCGTAAGTTTGCGTCCTTTGATGTATATAAAGGCAGAGGCGTATAAAGGACCGTTGGCTAAGCAATAGCTAGTGCACACTGAATGCAATGTATTTGATCAATATGACCGAAGGTAATGTTGGATTGGACAAGCCTCGTCGTTAATCAAACATCAGACGCTCATCGATCATAGCTGAGTCAATAGGTATACAGGTATATAGGTACATTTTCTATTCAAAGTGACCCCTTTTGATGAGGATTGATACCCATATAATAATTAATCGAAAAAGACTCGATCGTATTTCGTTTAAAAACAACTACATACAATGTGCGTCTATCGCTACCTATCCTATTGGTCGCGGAAAGAATAAACTTTACTCATAGATTCACTGATCATGATAGAGTTCAGTCTCCAGTATACCATAGACAAAGCAATCAGATTTTTCTTCATACGCCTGCCGGTTTAATTAAAGCGCGTATGGTAAACCGTTTTGTTTTATGATTAAATGGGCTGGGTTAAATCAATTGATAATCTCATTTTTTCACTATGGAAAGATTACCTGCCGGGAGTTTTCATTGTTATTCGGCCAATTAATTTTTATACAATCCGAACACGATATTATTCCAATGTGATTAGTACGAGCGAAAAAATACATTTTGCTATAGGTACCTAATCCCAAATTTTTTGGAACAAAACCCATAACGAAGTTTTTTTTAGTAAAGGTTTATTCCTAATACGTTTTATAATACGTTTAATTTAAAAAACTGAAATGCTAATCATTTTGAAATTATTAAAGTCAAAATATGATTACATCAACCCCTTTAATACTTTTTCATTGTTGATTAGGGTGTTGGCTTGTTATAAACAGGCGGTAAGTCATAGTCTGCCACGCTCTCCAAACAGGTGTTGGATAACTTCTATTTGAAAATTCACAGATGTGTAGGGAGATCTAAACGATGTTTGCCTTATCTACTTAAATTAGAATTTATCAAATACAGAATTTACTAAAGTCAATGGTACGGGCCGGGATTTGACCCCTTGAGCAAGCGGAACGGGAGGCCGTAAACCACAACACTACAAAAGTTCTACAAAACGAGATAATGAAATTTGATACCATATTCAATGGCATCAGATTTATCAGAATTTAAATTTACATCGCGGAAAAGCGGCTTTGTTTTACTAATAATTTAAGTGGTTTTTTTTATAATAATAATTATGTCGAAACCTTCATATTAAAACTAAATACTCTTATTTAGGTAATTACGGTAGCGAAAATGTA
>DWME01005262.1:0-15143 GCA_018244795.1 Parelbella ahira ahira | reverse complement strand
ACGTTGTTTTAATCTTTACATTATGTCTGGCTGTATGATTTAGATTTGTAATATATTATCATAATAAATTATAGTTTTTTTATTGTAAACTTGCTTACCATTCAAAACTACTATACTAGGAGTGTTTTACTAAATATTCTATTATAATTGGTATAATTGTCCACATAGAGGCAATATAAAGAAAATTTATGACTATAGTTATAAAATGGCTAATAGTTTCGGTTGGCAACAAGAAAACATGGACAGAGGGAAACTAGCAAGAACAAATATCGGCTCTAGAAAGCGCATTGAAAATGCTCAGGAACCGGTCGGGAGACAGCTTCTAATCCACTTTATTGCGTCCTACCTGCAGGCCAGTGCCCACTCGGCGGCTTGTGCTAAATAAGAACCAATAACTACGGTTTGTGACAACCAACCAGGATAATCTTGAAAACACTTATAACTTTCGATTAAATATTTACTACAAATGTTATATATTACTATTATTATTCAATTGTCACGCCTAGTCATTTACATGGTGGCGGAAAGCTCCGGGTGTTCAATATCTCTATTCTTTTATATGTGACAGACTTCTTCTGCATTTATCACTCTTTTCATTCATGCACTCGGTTTTCGAAGTCATCGGACTTTCCTATTAGCCTACACTTGACTTTGTGATCGAGTTAGGTAAACCTCGGTCTCGGCACATGCGTCTCTCAGCATTCCTATTGTAAAGATATGTTGTCACCAATTAGTTATTCGAGTACCAAAAACCATGTAAATAACACTCAAAGCTTGTGTGATGTAATGAATAAACTGGGAGCGAGTTAGAGCCACGCGTTGGGCAGAAATATTTTCGAATACGGAAGCCAGAACCGATCACGTCCTCAACGTGTGTTAACCAGATAAACGAAAAATAGCTCTTGTACCATAGTTACGTACAAGTTATAAATATTTCAATGTCATATCGTTGAATATTGGACTTAGTATGGTGTCGCCATATTTGCATAACAATTAAGTAAAATATGTAGAGTTTTAATTAGTCTTTCAATGATCCAATGGCCATGACTAAATATTGAAATTTAGTTGTTATGCGTTTATTTAGTTGTTATGAAATTTAGTTGTGTGCTGAAAATACATATATGATACAATACCTATAATTTTTCTTTTTTCAAAAACTTCAAATAGTCAAGTCTGACAACCTGTGGCCAGCGTTGCGCATCTCAGTCCTTAACTCTTTTTTTCCGTAAATACCGTATTTATGAAACCATAAATGCGTTGATGATGATGAAAAAGGCCTACATATCCACAATACACTAATAATGGTTCGCCTTTCGTTTGCGAACTAGTTTCACATATCCATATCTTTGGCTTAAAGCGGGTTCCATTTATAAAGATTTGAGACTGGAAATTCCGATCTGGTTTTGTGTCACGTTAATAGGGTTGCGGGGGTCAGATAGGAAATCTTTTCGTGACAAACTCAGAACAACATCGGCGCCGATCGAAATTATTCCAGACCATATAAGCGGAATGTGTGCTTAGCGATCTAATGGGTGTACACTTCGCTATAAATTTACAGATTCGACATCGACAATTAAACTGTGAAATATCAAAAATATAGCAATTTTATAACTTCGTAGTATCTGAATAATTTCACTGTCATAAAGTTGGCAGTTCTATAATTATTTAGTATTATATCGTTACGCCAGGTTCCTAACGTGGTAGGTAGAGAGCACCGAGCGCTGAATATCTCTAGGTATCCTTATAGATCTGAACTATTACTTGGCGTATATGGCTCTTGGATTTCAGCACATTCTGTTTTTACAGTAATATGTTTATGCACCTTGCAATGAATTTAAAAAATTTACATCAATTATAAATACATAATTAGTATCCGTATTTAGTCTAAATGAGCATTGACCTTTCTCATTCTGAGAAGAGATCCGTGTCCAATAAATATTTCACAAATTTTAAACTATGACTTCGAAAATGTTTATGTAATTCTAAAGACCTTGCTATGTGTATAATGTCAATGAACTGAGTTATTTTTCTTGAATTATTTCATTGTGTGATGACTTTGTTTACGTAACATTTCCATGTCAACAAATTAGGAATACCTAATGAAATAGTGCTCGTCAAATATTGTGATAGTCGTCAGGCGTAGAGGACAGGCAGCGGTCAAGCCGGTTGCCGTGTATCGCTATTAAACACAATGCCAGTTCCCGCCAGCCAATTGGCCACAAGCGTCACCAAATTAATATTCCGATATATCTAATATAATAAAATGTTACCTTTTATTTATCCTTACATCTTTTGATATTTTTTTTATAAAACACCACATTTATATGTAGTAAGTACCCGCCAGCTAATTGGCCACAAGCGTCACCAAATTAAAATTCTGATATGTATATCTAATATAGGTACCTAAATAAACCTTACCTTTTATTTATCCTTATATCTTTTTATTCTTTGCGCCTTATATGTATATCCTTACATGGCGTAATTAAGTAAAAGATATAGATTGAATAATATGAATAGCAATTTTAGATATTTTATTAATTTTAACTTTAAGACTAAGGAAATTAAATAATGAAATTTTAAATAAATTTTAGGTACATGGTGTCGTTGATAATTACTCATTTTGATCACTTATGTAGGATATGTAGTTTTTGAAAAATTATGTACAATATGGAAGTTTCTTATAATCTATGTCATATTTTACGTTCAAGTATCACTCTTATGGGTCTACACCTGGGATCGCTGCGATCGGCGGGAGTTCATGAAGAAGGACCTTGGTTAGGACGAAAACTAGTCGGACTATTTCGAAAAAAAGTACGTGACTTAAGCCGGTATACAATTTAATTACCATTATATCAGTACACCAGGTTCTTTACGTGGTAGGCAGAGATCACAGAGTGCCAAATATATCTATACTGACAGACCTGTCGTTTCTGCATTCAGCACTCCCTTCATACATAATTTAATCGTCTAATATTGTTCCTTTTGATTGCCTTGTTGGTAGAGTGGTCGCAAGAACGAATGCAGATAGGGAGGTCCTGGGTTCAAATCCCGGGTCGGGTGCTATTGCATTTTTCTATTTAAGAATTTCTAATAGTGACTCGGAGTCTGCATCTGTGCCCGGTGTATGTCAATAGACTCACTACCTATGCGATGGGACATAAACATAACTGCTGAAACGTGAGTGTACTACACTCCTCTGCCTACCCCACCGGCGATAACACGCGTGGTGTTACGTTTTTTAATATTGTTCCAATTTTCATATTTAACATAACATTCTTAATTTTCTTCCTGGGCCTAATCGCCTAAGCTGTCTGCTCAATAGATAGATTGATTTTTCCTTTCATTTAATTACTTCCTCGTGCCTGATCGTACACTCACATCACAAACTACGTTTTTGCCATCATATTCTGTTATCATAGTTGATTGATGAAAGCAATTATAAGGCAATCATTGCTTTCTTTTCTTCATTCAATAATACTCCACTGTTTCTATAGACAATTCAACGGTTTTATAAATTACTATTTCTGTATTATTAAGTCAATATACGATACATATTTTTTTTTATTATTTTCGTCTTATTGCGAACGAAATCTTTTAAAAGTTGCAAAATATCATCAAATTAAATGTTGATTTTCTACTTATTATAAATCCTTATGAAAATATCGTGAACGTTCAAAAACAAGTCAAGAAATGTCACCTCTAAACGGCGCGATTCTTACACATGTGATATTGAAATAGAAAAAAAAATTCCAAGGCGACTTGTGACTTTCACTTTGTGTTCAAAAATAGTCCGGAGACGCATCTAGATGGTTGTTCGCGTCAACATAAATAGACCGGACTCCACGCTTGGCGGTATACCGCGCAGTTCCTAAATCTTCGCTCCTGACACGTGACGAAGTCTCTATACTCGGACTAGCATTTATCTAATTGTATTTACATAGCTATTTATTGAGGATCTATCTGACTCAGTCTATTGGAGTCTCTGTGAGTCAATCACTCGGTCTATTGCGCTGATGTTTGTTGGTTGTAGGCTGTTACAACAATTAGACGATTTTTTTCATTGCATACATTGTAATATATGTAAAACTGCGGTATAAATAAAGCAATATGGATACACGTTACGGGGGAAAACTGAAAAAAGTGCGTTAAACAATCATGATCAATCAAACCATCTCTTTGATTTTTCCGTTCAGCAAGAAAAGAGGGTACGGAACCGTACCCACGTGTCTTTTCCATTTTCAAGCAAGCCAAATCTTATTGTCATTGGACAAGTGCTAGATTATGAAGATTGATCGTTGATTGAAAAGTCGTTTAATAAAAACAAGACATAGCCTTCGGGAGCTTTGTTTATTTGTGTGTGTAAATGTTATAAATTATAACGTTTAAGTTTTGTCAATAAAAATGTACATTTTCAAAAAGAAGAGAATAGATTATCATAAAATTATAAGTACTTTTAATGACAATAAATAATTTATTGACAGAAAAAATAAATTCAAAAAAAGAACACCAAAGTTGATACTTAATACCCACCCATTATACCACCACCCATTATACCACCCATTATACCACCCATTATAGCACTAAATCTTTCTTTAGATGCGGAAAAGAAAAGGAAAGAAAACGACAGGATGCGTTGGGCGGAAACATTAATATAAGAAAAGTTATCGTAGATTTAGTTGGGGAGAATGACGGCGACTTTGACAAATCCAAAACAGGCCCTTGTTCTTTTAGCATGAGATATAATGCATTTAATTTCAGTGGTTTGCATGGTGCTTTCACTATATATAAATGCTTTATACTTTTTTGATTTTAGTTTGATGTTATGCTTCATATCATTTCATGGGACGTATGAAATTTTATCATCATCATCATCATCAGCCCACTGGGCCCATCAGCGCTGGGAGTACCTTTTATATGCACACTGCTGAGCTTCACACTGAGATTGAGCTCACAATCAGTGTCAAGCTTACCACCCCGAGTCTGGGTGGCGTGGCCAACTATACTTTCAACGCTTCATACTAAGAGTTAACCGGTGTCCAACTGCGAAACGATAAAAGCGTAGACATGAAGACGCCTTAATACCGAGGTAGTGTGAACACGCCTTTAGTGACGAACACCGCAGACACCGCCACACTGCGGTTATATATGCATGTAACGCCAACAAGTCGTGTAACGCGAGTTGCGTCTTCCATGAATCACATGTCACGTAACGCCTCATTATTTCTTTGTTTAGAAACTTGTGTATGTTCATTCTTATTTCCATCGTTCTACGATTGTGTAGAAATTTGCATACTATATATATTTTTAGTTCTAACGGTCTACGATGAGATGAAATAGATTTGGTTAAAAATAGTAGGAAAATATCAGAGAAAGAAAATAGCTTAAAGAAATGGTTCGATGGAAATACATACATATGGAGCTCCATCCCTAGATCCCTAGAAAACGCGGCATTTACGTAATAAACCGATATATAATAAAATCAACAAATATATCCTGGGATTCATTGTTATGTGGTATATAGTAAATATGGGTTAATCCATTCTTTAATTCTTACGTTTTACGTAAGGAAAATCGAGTCAAAAATCTGGTTAATATATCGTCTTGTACAATCCACGTCCCTCTCTAAACGTGATAACAGTAGATCACATGGCTGGCTTAGGGCACTTCCCGAGAGCAGCTGAAGGACTTTATTATTTCCTATTGTTATAATATTAACGAGCAACTATTTACTTCACATAACGATATAATATACTATATACACAAGAAATATGGTCTGTATTATATACAGACCATACCATGACCAGATCAGACCAGACATGACCATGTACACATTGGCTACTCAATGCGTTCTGCCTATCCCGTAAGGGGTGTGGCGTAACAATTTAATAATAGTAATATTACTATGACAAAAATATATTTACCTTTAACAGCCTGTTAGCAGCTAGACCAATTAAACAAATGCCATTTCAATTGTAATATTGCAATATTCCTTTATCGCGGTTCAATGAACGCTTATCAACACTTCGGCGGCTAAGTGACGTTACGATTATTGTATATTATCTAAACGATTATCTAATACGCAAGAAATGTGCCATAAAGTGGAATAGCTGCCTATTCATTACAAATTTATCAATTGTAATATGTATATTTATCATAGAAATTTTCTGATACGACTCTATGAACTAACAAAGATAAATGTCGTCCTTGAATTTGTTCTACTTATTCCTTCACGTGGTTTTTGATATTATTGTCATTATCGTGTTCGGATATTGTTGTTATTACTACCCCTTCAGGGAATACAGTTGTGAGAATAAAACCGTAAATAAAAAACATTATTATATCGTCTAGATTCCTTAAGGATTAGGCAGAGGAACATCGCGAAGAAAGATAACATCGCGGGGGAATTGCATTCCCTAAAAATGCTTCATATGCCTATAATTTGCAATTGTTTCATATGGTCGATTATATTTTTAAAGCTCTTCTTTTTCACAGAAAGCGGAAGGACAAACATTTGAACGATAAAACTGAATGATTTTGCAGGAATATTTATGTAATTTATTACTACATTAATACTGGCTTTAATATTTTGACTAGCCTGTTAATCGAATGGTATGCGACCCTCATTGCTGAACCGCGAGGTCGTGGATTCGATTCCCACCCGGGGCAATTGTTTGTGTGATGAGCACAAATATTTATAAAAACATCTATGTATAAGTTTAATTACATGCGCCTTGGCAAGCGTAGCGTAGGCCGCCCTCCAGCTAGGTGGAGTGACGATATACGCAAAGTGGCTGGCAGTGGTTGGATGCGAAGAGCAGAAGATCGAGCTCAGTGGCGTGCCATTGGAGAGGCCTATGTCCAGCAGTGGAAGATGACGGGCTGATAGTATATGTGTGTACTTTAACACCTTCGAAGGAAGCTGGCAGTGAAGAAGTCACACCCCTTAATATGGCTTTGTATGGTTTTTATATAACATTCAATCGCTATATATGGTTTTTTACGACTTCTCGTTCTGACACAGTTTGAATATATCCACATGATAACCATACAGAGATGAACTTAAGAGTAAAAATCGAAATAAATCTCTTAAGCTAACATGGGAATTGTGGAATACAGCGTGGTCACTTCTCGTGTAAAAGTGACCCGCGATTTGATAGCATTATACAGGCTGCTCTGGATGTACTTTTGTTTACGTCACTAGTATTATTGGTATGTGATATTCAAGGAATATTTATATATATACATTTATAGCCTAGTAGTTGCCGCGTCCGCCTAGTAGTTGCAGCGAAAGGTCCAGGGTTAAACGTATTAATTCGTGTTGTCTAACTTGCAAGTCCCAGGCTCACTCCCAATGTAGGTCGTTAAAGATATTATATTATATTATATAGAAAAGAATTAAGTCCGAATCGTCAACGACCCAAGGGTTACTCAAGGACTGTAGCAAAGTTTTGCAGGAAGAAAACCTTGCGGCTTGTGAACGTTTCCAAGTTCTATTTGTTCTGATGCCCGTGCCACCTTTACTCTATCGCACCTACCTAGGATAAGGTGCCATCTGTATCAATTGGCGGTCCTCTACTTGCAAAATAAGGCAGCTGTAGCCCGATAAATATACAGCTGGTACGATAGCGGCACCCTGTACACGAAGAAAAGCCTTGAAAGTGGTGTGTGCACCACGCGAGTTCCTTAGTGCCGCGCAGCCCGCTACCGAGTCGACACGCCGCTAACCGTAACTAGCCCAGTCTTGCTCCAGCCACCGCCGTGATAAACTCTACCCTAAACATCACTATTAAAAAAAAAGTTTGACAGCTCTAAAAGGAAACAGATAAAAAATATTTTTTAAAAGCCCGCTCACGCTTCGCACCCGCTTGTGTCTATGCTTTTGTTTTTTTGTTTATTGTATCTGTAGCGGTGAGTTTTTTTTTGTTTTTGGTTGAAATGTGATCGATTTTTGTGTGTCGATTTTGTTATTCTGCCAGTTATTTGTTTTTGGAAGGAAGTTCCTCATTTGATATTTTTATTTGTAATGTGCATTTATTTGTAAAACCGTTATTAATCGATTTTTTAATTAAAATACCAGTGTTATAATGACAAATTGCCCATTTTAGGGGCCCCATTAAACATTGGAAATGCTTTATCATTAAAAATTTTATAGACCTCCTATTTTATAGCTGCCTACTGAAGGACCACAGTGATAGTTTTGAGATTTTGTCAGAATATCGTATAAGAACATATATTAAGGATTCATTTATATTTTTAATGAAGTCAACTGACTTTCGAATTTAAATTAAAGCAATTATCAGATCATGCAATTTTCAACAATAAAAACAATCAGTACAATTTTAGTTCAACCTATTTAATTAATCTCAGTTCCATTCTCTTTTACATTCACAGATAAATTACTTTATTTTATCAATAAAAAGCACAAAGATATTAAATATACTTGGTTTGCTTTAATTCTACACGCGGCTCGCGCTTGGCACGTTTTATCACGGATGTCATCCAACCATTTTGTTTTAAGCTTTTTCCTATGATAAGTTAGAGATAAACAAACAACATTGACCACAAGAAGCTTTATTCCACTAATAATTTTATATAAATATCATATTTTTGTCACTACAATATTTTGTAGGTACTAATTCGTTAGTAGAATAAAACTGTTATATTATTTTACTAACTATAATTCTACTTCCAATCTTAAAATGGATATAGTTTTATTTTATAACAGTTAGTAAAATAAGGCTTCAATGTAATTTATAGATCAAAACTAATACATAATAATATATTGACATACACATATATTTTCATCATTTTCTCAAAACTTTCATTGCAAATGTATCTATTTCCATATATTGTAATACATTTTTAAGATTATATTTAAGTATTATAGATACCCTTAACGTAGGAGCGTTTATATACAAACAGACAATAAAGGTTTATTTCTTAACTCAATTTATTACGTTGTTAGTATTTTCGCTATAAAAATATATGCAGACCATTTGAAGATGTAGAGAAACGTCTAATTGCTGTTAAGGAAGGTTTCACACGCTAACACATAGGTATTCAAAATATTTAGACAACAAATACTGAATCCAACATCAATAATTGATCTTACTAATAACCCGCTATAAAACAATCTTGTTGCACAGTCAAATCAAATTGCCGGTTGTACCTTTTTTTATTACTTTTCTTTATCGCCAGTACATATGTTGCGAGCGATTAAAATAATGGAAGACTGCAAAAAAACTATAGAAAGTTATTTATTAAATAAATTAATAATTATTATTTTATGTTAAGCGGTTCCTCAAGGTTCATTAGTTGTAGCTCCCTACGAATAAAGAGTATCATGTGCGTATCTTAGTATTTAAACTTCTCCTTTGTTCTTTTCTTACGAATATTATTGTCCAACGCTAGCAGCTCTGTTATATAGCTTCATATATCTGAAGCATGTAAGGTTAGCTTTCCATCCATCAGCATTTGGAAGTCTACTGCTGGAAATGGACCTCTCTTAATCAGCGCCTTTCCATCCGGTCCCGGGCTTTGCGAACCCAGCAGCATCCAGCAGTATCCGTCAAGTCGTTAGACCAGCTGGTAGTTTAAAATTACGATCACATTAAATTCCAAATTCCATAACATTACTGCAACGAATGGTAACCGTTTTTACCTATTAGACAATCCTTTTCATGAACAAAGAGATTTATTTATAATTTCAAGATATTTCGTAAAATTCATCTTCGTACCGACATAGGTCGACTTAAATCGTCCCAAATATGCTGATAAAGACACTTATATTTGTCTATAAATTGACTTAGCTTCGCCACAGATGGCCTGCATATACGCGGTAAGTTTAAATATAAAAAAATCTCTCTATTCAAACGCACTACAGCGGTTTAGTTTTACAGTTTTGTCTCTTTCGATCATATAACATCTGAACTAATGGCGAGTGAGACAAAATATTTTTGTGTTGTGTTGTGTCGTTTGTAAACGCTTCTAGTATGAAAAATCATTTATAGGTATTTCTGTAGAAACAACCGGGCGCTAAAAATGCAAGTATATTCATCTTCAAGGCCGAATTACTTAAATATTTTATTTATTTAAAGTTTTTAATGTGCTTTAATCGAAAAAACATTATTTAAATTACACAAAAATATTATATTACGTAGGTACCTACATTTTCAAACGGAATCCATTTTCAAAGTTATTCATATAATAAAAAGGAAATTGTAGAAAACGTTCGGAATTTGCTACTATTGCAATGAAATCTGGTATCTTCATTAATCAATTATAATAAAAAATATATAATTAATCTTGACTGCCTCGTTGATCGAGTGGTTACAAGTGCGACTGCCGATCGGGAGGTCCTGGGTTTAAGACCCGCGTCGGGGGCTATTGGATTTTTCTCATTTAAAATTTGTAGTAGTGACTCAGAGCCTGAAATTTTGCCCGATGTGTAACAATAAGCTCACCACCAATTCCATGGGACTTAGACGTAACTGGTGAAACGTGGGAGTGTACTACACTCCTCTGCCTACCCCTTCAGGGATTACAGGCTTGAAGTTACGTTATAATTAATCTTCCCTAATTCATTTGTTGAGACGAATATTAATATTTTTTTATTCCTGGGTATTTTAATTTTGCCATTTAAATTTAAATATTGCCTGTACAAGGATAGAATCGCTACAATTTTTTAATATTAATATCATTCTCTATTCAGTATTAGCCAATGCGAGATTTAATAAATTTTTGATTAAACGCAATTGTTAGTAGACCAGAAATACGTTTATATTCCGTAACATAGTAAGTAAATGAATGAAGGTACATATTAATTATTGTTTACGTCCGAAATACATAAGAAATATTTCTTTTTCACATTGAAACCTAGTTGTGATCACAAAGCGCCATAATTTTGCTCGGTACTATGTGTACTTCTAAATTGTAAGTAAAAAGACATGGCGCCATCTAGAGGGGCGTGAATGACACTTTTACCAAGTTTCAATTCCATAGCAATACCCTTGAAAATAACATTTAGTAAATTGGCACTGACTAAGCATTTCTGATTTTCGAAAGGAAATAAATTTCAAATCTATAGTCGTGTTGACGAAAAAATATGAAATTCAATGCCATATTTCTTTTATTTTATGACAATGTACGGTATTTAATACCAATAACAAAACTTTTCATTATTAAAAATATTATTTTCCCACCGTTTTAAATGACTAAAAAAAAGAGTCCAATGAATTGACATAATCTATGATCAAAACCAGCCATTTCCCGCGCTTTCCAATGCCAAATTAGAACATTAGCGATACCAGTCTGTACTTATAATAACGTAACTACATGACATATTTAATTCTCAAAGCTGTCGGTATAAATCGAGTTTGTAATAAATAGCTACATTAGATTTTATAGGCCTTGTTTTGCATCACATTTAGTTTTTTCTTATCTGCATAATATATGTATATATTTAATATCGCGTAAAATGGAATAGAAGTTATAGAGCAACAACTGTACATTTTCAGGGCGTATTCTTGTATTGGCCATACGAGAAACTAAAAAAAATAAAAGCCAAATATTGAAACATCCCTTTTAATAGTATACGTCAGACGCGTCAATTGTCATAGCTTCAATTATAGTTTATTGTCAGCCAGATTTAAAATTTATAACTAGTTATCAAAACGGTTTTTGTGTCAAATGCCTTACACTAAAGTTATATCTTATATTTTTAAAGTATCTGGTTATTACACATTGCATCATTCTGTTCATAAACAATCCAAAGTGGCACATTGACCGCCATAACGCACTACACAACACAGCAAAAAACATGAAAAAATACACAAAGACAAAATATGGACTATCTTTATACTTTTACGTGAGTTCATGAAACAATTGGACATAGACCAAATATTTTCATAGATTCGGGTAATAGAAAACGACTGCAGATTTCAAAAAAACGAACCAGGCTGCCAGCAAGTTAAAATATTTTGTCATATGAAAGTAGTGAGAAAAGTAATAACTTCACAGAAAATGTTTTGTAAATCGACTGCAATAATATTGCTGGCTGGATGGCTGGCTGTGTCCATCGACGCCTTTGGTATATCGTCGTTCGGAAAAGCGCATACCGAGCCGCCAAAACCGACCACGACCACTCCATCACCGGGTAAGATATTAAAAAATCGGTGTTGTTGCTTCATACATCTATTTAAAAAAACCCATAAACACGCAAAATCAGATAGCAATGCAATATTCATGCCCATAAGCGCCCTATACAGGTGGCTGAATGACATTGTAACCACCATAAGACTTGCAAAGTTCGGCGCCATTTTGTTTCAGATGAACACAGCTGGAAACGTTTTTTTTATTAGGGTTTCGAAAAGTAAAATATTTGTTATGTCCTAGTATTTATTTTTATATCGTACATAACTCTAATACATCTACACCACATCTTGATCGAGGCATACTTTAAAACTAAAATACTATTAAATTAAATTAAATAAAAAAAATCCTAAATAATTATGTAATTGAAGTTAAAAAAAATAGTTTCCGTCTGCTGATGAAAATATTTGGCATTTTTAGCGCGTCAATGGTCGTATATATCCAGATTTTATTATGTTGGTTTAGAAAATTTTGTATTTAATATTATAATATTAGATTTTACGTTTTACCAAAATTGGCACATTAAGTTTTAGACAGTATTCAAAAACTCGCACAAATTTATGTCACACAAATATAGGTTTTGTGTGGTGTTGGGTAAGATTTAAATATAATTAATTGTACAAAAAAATATTAAATATATATTGTTTGTCAGTCATTAATGCGCTTACATATTTTCTTTGTCAATAAATCCTTTAGTTGCGACAAACATTAAAAAGGTATTTTTATTAAACTATAATCTTACTTAACACCACAGTTGGCATCTCAAAATTTGAGCGAGGTTTTCAAACCAACATACAGACAAAAAATTGCAAAAAAGCAAAAAGAGGCTAGTCAAAAATGCGTGTGTTTTGGCGTATCGAGATGTGGTGCAGACGGCAGGCCGCGGCGGCCATCTTGCCTTTGCTGTTGGCGGGCTGGCTGACAGGCGAATCGTCCGAAGCATTGACAACTTTCGGAAAAAGTAACACTCAGCCACCAAAAGAGGTCGTTCCAACGGCGCCACCAGGTAAGTATCACAGATAATAAAATCTTTTTTTTAATGCAACATATGTTTTTTTCGTCTTTGTTTTATAAATTAAACTATGCTGCGTTGTAATATTCCACGTTGTTATAATGAGAAATTTTAACTACAATATTACAAAATTTACAAACAATTTAATATACAATAATTAAACATAAAACGAATTAATTTTTAAGGTAAATGAGACAAAATTTAACATCCTTTGTTTCATATTTATTTATATTAAAGTTTATATCATATTTATTCATATGAAAGTTATTTAGAAAGTTTTGCCCATACGAGGCGACGGAATGTGTTTATTTTTCAACGGTTTTCTAAAAACTTCTTTTAGTTTATTTAAATAATATGTAATAATGAAATAATGTCATCGAATAAATGATACAGACGTCAAGTCATGAAAAAAGTTAACCATACAATTTATTAAAAAGCTGAATACAGGTAAGTATGACACTTTTACATCTAAATGCGTTTTCTTCATATTTTTACATTCTTCCATATCATTTTTCACGACCCTTCATGTTATTACTTCGCAAATGGACCAATGAAAAGAGCCATTATATATAGTAATCATAGTTATAAAGAGGTAAATGAGAGTCCATATTTATGTATATCAAATATACTACGGTGTCTATCAGAATATTACAATTTTATGGCGAAACTGCTGAACTATGTAGAAACTTCTTAAAGAGACAGCTGTAATTCTTAAAAAGTACACAAACTGACACAAGAAGAGCATTATTTAATCAAAAACTTAAAAAAATTACACAACAAGAACTAGGGTTCAGAACGTACAACACTTTTACAACTGCAAAATCCTTTTTTATTAATTGGTCATATAAGTTTTCGAACGTATTACGTTTTGATAGTTGATAGTTTTTTTTTTCAAAAGCCTTATCAGCCAGCATAAGTACTGGTTCTTAGTAGTCCACGATACACCAATCGATGGTCCAGAATTAGTATCGACGGAACTGAAGTCGATTTTCTCCTCATCAATCAATTTAACGTAACCACGGCGACTTTGATTGATGACCGCCACATAATAATACACCTTGTAATTCGTTTAGGATATTTGCTACTCGCTACATTCCAAAATAAATCCTTTAAACCTTTACTACTATACAGGAAACAAGGTAGATGACCAACATGAATCTTTAAAGTGCACGATACCGGATAGGGAATAAAGTAGTAATTAAGCAGCATACTCCACCATTTATCTCATCACCATCAAAACTTTTATCATTCAACTTTTGACCACGGCTATCCAATCAGATCGAGAAGAGTTAATGCCATAGTCTGCTACGCTAGACAAATGCCTGCAATTGGTAGATATCACATACCTTAGAAAAGATTGCAGAGAAACCTTAATTGCGCAGGTTTAAACACGATGTTTGCTTTCACCATTGCAGCAAGTGACGTTTAATATCATAAATATACTACCTATATTTTTATATCTACAATATTTTACCAGAAATACTGTACTCTACCAGTTGCCAGGTTAAGGTAACAGACTGATTAGACCTCCGCATGTGACTTTTCCCAAGACATATTATTTTTGTTAAAAAAAGTCAAAAAAGTTCAGCGAGTCAGCCTACCACAAACACGGGTCCTAATAACAAATGTGACGCTACGCAATCGAACCCCCGAACTGGAGGTTCTTTACATCTTTAATACTGCTAACGTCATTTCCATATTAGCGTTTAACTATAAGCGGAACCATTAAAGGAAGGAATCCAAAATGGCGGCTCACATCGTCTCCTATCACTGATATTATTGATGTCTGTATTTGTTTATTTTAATGCTCATTATCTCAGTCCACTGCTAGACTTAGCCTTCCTTTCCCCTAAAGCGTTTTACCCATAATTCCCACGCTGGGCATACGGTTTGGGGATCACAGAGCACGGCTTCCCGCAACGTTTACTATACTGCCCGTCGGTCGTAGTTGGGTCTAGTGTTAGTACTGCATGCAGTAAAA